>JAHRHZ010000198.1:0-17099 GCA_024137785.1 Ginglymostoma cirratum | reverse complement strand
AAAGAGAGAAAAGAGAGTGAGTGAGAAAATAAAGAAAGAGAAAAGAGGAGAGAGAGGAGAGAGAGAAAAGAAAGAGGGAAACGAGAGAGAAGAGAGAGAGAGTGAGAAGAGAACAGACAGGGAGGGTGAGAAGATCAAAAGGGACAGCGAGAAGGTAGAAAAAGAGAGAAAATGAAAGAAAGAGTGAGAGAGAGGGAGAGAAAGAGAGACAGACAGAGACAGAGATAGAAACAGAGAGTTCCTCATCAGTTTGGGGAACCTTTGAGCTTTTGCCTAAAAATTCAATCATATAAAAGCTGTGAATGCATTGGGGAGAGTCAGAAGTGGTTCACAAGAACAGTTCCAGGAATGAGAAACTTCACTCATGAGGATCCTTTGGAGACAAGAAGACTGAGAAGAGATCTGATATAACGGTTTTCAAAATCCTGAGAAGGATGGACAGAGTAGATAAAGAGAGACTGTTCCGGCTCATAAAAGGAGCAACAATAGCACAAAGGTTTAAAGCGTTCAGGTATATGAAGCAAGGCTGAAGTGAAGAAAAGCTTTCTCGCTCCGTGAGTAGTTAAGGTATGGAACACACTTCATGGAATGGGCGAGAGACAGATACAATCAAGGCATTCAACAGGGCGCTTAGAGACACACAGTAATACAGCAAGGCAACAAACCCTTCAGTCGAACTAATCCATGCTGACCAGATATCCTAAACTGATCTAGTCCCATTTGCCAGCATTTGGCCCATATCCCTCTAGACGCTTTCTATTCATCTACCAATTCAGATGCCTTTTAAATGTTGTAATCAAACCCGCCTCCACCACTGCCTCTGGCAGCTTGTTCCATACATTCGCCACCTTCTGGGTGAAAAAGTTGGCCTGAGATTACTGTATCCTTTGACGTCACAGCTTTATTCACATCAGTTGACATCCCATGAGTGAAAGAAACAGTGGCCACATAACTAGAGGAAACAGCAACACAGACCAGCAGCTCCATCAGCAATGACAACATATTTAAAATCCTAGACCTGTGCCTCAACACACACATGGTCAAGGATACAAACAGATCAACAGTCCACCAATGGGGTCACTCATCTCAGGACTCTTTGCAGAAGCAGTCATGCAAAGACTAGGACACACCACCTTCCCCGACATTCAACCTAAACTGTGGATCCGGTACAGAGATGACACATTTGTCATTATTAAACGCAACCAATTAGAAGAGACTCACCACCTCATGAACAGCATATTCACAGGGATCAAATTCACAAGGGAAGAAGAAAACAACAGTCAACTTCCGTTTCTGGATGTTCAAGTTGAGCATATGACCAACAGGGAGTTTGAAACCTCGGTATACAGAAAAGCAACCCACACTGATCAAATCCTCAGCTTCCACAGCAACCACCCCAATGTCCACAAACAAAGCTGCATTAGGACACTACTCAAGTGGGCCAGGACACACTGCAACACCCCAGAACTAGGCAGGAAAGAGGAAGAACACGGATCCAAAATCCTCGCTGTAAACGGATATCCCCGCAACTTCATCTGCAGATGGCTGCTGAACAGATGACAACGAAAGAACACATTCCGCCTTAACACACTGGCCACACTGCCCTACATCAAGAACATATCAGAACTAACAACATGACTCCTAAGACCACGAGGAATCATGGCAGTCCACAAGCCCACAGCCAATCTACGACAAACACTCACAAGGATTAAACACCCCACTCCCACAATATGCAGAACCAATGTGGTTTACAAAATACCATGCAACGACTGCCACAAACATTATATCGGAGAGACAGGAAGGAAACAAGCCATCAGAATACACGAACAGCAGCTCGCAGCAAAATGGCACGACTAACTGTCCTTAATATCGGGACACTCAGACAACAAAAGCCATCAGTTTAACTGGGACAAAGTAACCATAGTAGCCCAAGCTAAACATAGGCAAGCATGGGAATTCATCGAGGCATACTTCTCCACCCGTAATGCAATCAACAAACACATAGAATTGGACACCACACACAAACCCAGACAGATCAAAACCAGAAATGACACTACGCACCGTAATGGACCAGACAGTATAAATTCCAAGCGGAGGAGAATAACATCACTTCGTTGGAGGCTCCACTGATGATGTCACCTGGCATGGTGACAAAATGTCTGAATGAGAACAAGCCAGCTCAGCGAGCAAGTCTACAACTTCACCCATAACCAGAGCTACAGATATTTTCCAAAACGTGATGCACATTAAGGCTGGGTAGAACTGGGGACAAGGAAGCTAATTTTTGGAACTGGGACCCAACAAACAGTGGAGGTCTATAAGTGTGGCATTCTGGGGGGAATAATGTCACATATCTCATTGAGAGTCAAACATCAAAGTATTGTCATGAATATTGTAGCCACAGTTAGATGGCTTTATCAGGGAGTCATAGAGATGTACAGTACAGAAACAGACTGTGACATATAATTTATCCACTTAGATGCTGAAAATATTAGTATCAATCACCTACGCTTACTTTCACTAGTCCATGAAGGGTACGCTTGGCATGCGGATTTTGTAGAAGCATTCCTGTGGATCATAATTGACCATTGTCACTTGTAGGAGTTTCCTCACTCATTAAGCTTAGGATACCCTAGTAACTGAGATTTTGGAGTAGATCTGTAGGTCGGGTTGTGGGTGTTGGACAAGGCGGGGAAACACACCAATGCTTCATCAGAGGCTGCACTGAGGATGTTACCAAGCACGGTAACGAAACGTCTGTGGAACAACAAACCAGCTCGGCAAGCCAACCAACCTCAATACCCTAGTAACATTACAGCAGGGAGGCATAGACTGGAGAGAAGTACAAGTACGCAACCACCCTTTCAGTCCATAAGCTTCCACAAATTACATAAAAGGCAGTGAGAAGATTTTGTTTTTATCACAACAGTGCCTATAATACAGAGCCTTTGAAAAGACCTGCACATTCAGCCAGCTGGCAGTGATATGTAGGATTAATCAAAGGTTCAGTGATATCTACTCAGTTGGCGGTGTAATTTCACCAACTTGTAATGGAGGAATTGAGACAGTTCTGTTTTGCCCATTTACTGCAAATAGCAGTATTAAGAATGATTGAATATTGATTGTATCTTTCCAAATGTGGAAACTCTAGAAAGGAACAGAGGGACCTGGGTATGTATGCACAGATCATTGAAAATGGCTTGCCACAGATATTTTTCCCCAATTCCTATATACACCAGTTTTGCTAAGGTTTCTTTTTGCCATACTCAGTCAAATGCTACATTGACATTAAAGGCAGTTACCCTCATTTCCCTTCAAAAAATAAAGTTGGCAAAGATGATGCTTTGCCAGCATTTCAACACATCACCTTGTAACACAGAGACAGTATTACAATATTTTGCTGCTTTGGTACAACAAACAACTTGGTTAAACCATTGTACCACTTGCAAAGCAGTTAGCTTTTCTGTTAACTGGAGGATTTTCCATGTTAAAACATCCAAAGAGATAAAAGCAGTTGTAGAAAATGAAAATATGAAAACAAGGGTTTTTCAAAACTTAATTGCAGCGATAGCTTTCAAACTGTAACTCAATTAATTTCAATATTATGTACATATTGTGTCAAAGTTACAGGTTAGAAGTCACAGCCTATATCAAAGAGACTGCAGCTTCTAATCAGAGTACATCTGTTCCAGTGAAACAAATTAAAAACAGCAAATTAACAAAGCCGTTCCTGACCAGAAGCTTTACTTAACGTGACTAAAAACGTTTTCCAAAAATTAATTGCATAGCACAAAACCCTGACCTTGACTTAGAGATAGCATTTGTGTCCCTGAACTAAATCAACCCATGTTTTCAATGCTGATCACTAAGCCAGTGTCTTTTTGTTTACTCAGCTTGCTCAGACATATTATGACACAAATTTTGGAGTAGCTAAGACTTGAACCCAGGCCCTCCTAGCTCAGAAGCAGGAACACCAACACTATGCCACAACAGCCCCCAAAGCTTGTGATCCTTGAGGAAGAAACAGGCATGTGGTCACTGGGGAATGAATAAATCGTGTTCAGCTTTGATGTTTCCCCACATAAAATCTGCAGCTGATGGCCTAAGTTCACTTTTTAAGAATGGGGACTTCATTAAGATACTCAAGGATTTCTGCTTTCTATTTGTTATCATGAGGAAGCTGTCTAAGCAAAGGACAAAAATGGGCAAAATGAGAAAAACAAAGCAATTGAATAATTTTGACCAATTACTCCCCTTGACATGAATCCACAGCTCAGCAGAAGGTGATACTTACCACAAAGAGGAGACATGAGAGACAGAAGCATGGAGCTATGTTAAACTGTATTAGTTTCACAATTTCTAACATCAACACTGGTTGCCATTGGGCAGCATTAATACAGTATTCAAATGGTCACCAAATTCACGAAAATAAATGTTAAATCAAACTATCAACTTTCAAAGGCAAAATGTGGCCCCACAATAAATTCAATAAGCACAGTTTTTTTGGTGGGGGTTAGAGAAATGTTCATGAACACAATGGGTCACATCATTGTGTGAAGAATTTCCAGTTTCCACAATGTAATTCTCTTTATCATTCAGGATTAGAAATTATCATGACAGACAGCAGGCTGCAAGCACACAGCAAGCCAGGCAGCATCTGGAGGAAAGGAAAAGTCACCGTTTCCGGAATTATCCTTCTTCAGGGCTGGATGTCGGGGTAGGGTGAGCTGCAGATGGGGGTGTTGGGGGTTGCGGTTGTGGGGGGGAGAGATGGTAACAGAGTGGTGGCAATAGGTGGACACCAATAGTAGGTATGACCTGGTTGGTCAATGGGAGGGATTAATCCGGTTGTCCGTTCCAACTACCAGTCAGTAGATGGAATGGAGGGGAGGAGATGGAGCTGGAAAGGGAGCAAGGGGATGGGTGGGAAGGTTGTTTGAAATTAGAGAACTCAATGTTGATTCCACCGGCTGTAGGGTGCCCAGGTGGAAGATTAAGTGTCCTGATTTGCTTCAACACTGGAACAGGCAGAGGACAGATATGTGGGGCAGGAAGGGAGGGTTGAAGTGGCTGGTGACCAGGAGATTAGGCTGGCCATAACAGGCCAGGTGAAAATGCTCAGCGAGAAGGTCACCTACTCGACATGTGGTCTAACCCCTGTACAGAAGACCACATCAGGAGCACCAGATGCAATAGAATAGGTTGAAAGAGATGCAGGTGAAGCTATGTTTCACCTGGAAGGACTGTTTAGGGTCCTAGACGGAGGTGAGGGAGGTGCTGTGTGGGCAGGTGTTACATCTGTTACAGTTACAGGGGAAGGTGCTGAGGGAAAGGGGAATGTGGTTGAAGTGGTTGGTGGGCAGTGTCGCGCAAACTAAGGAGAGGCAAAGGGAATGGTCCTTGTGGAAGGCAGACAAGAGTGGCGAGTAGAAGATTTTCCAGGTGATGGGGTCTAATTGGAGCTGAGTGTTTGAGGACGACACGCTGGATGCGGATGCTGGTGGGGTAGAAAGTGAGGACAAGGAGGTCCTACCTTGGTTTCCAGCATCTGCAGTTTATTTGTCTCTTAAAAATTAACATGCCAAATAAAAAGTTTCCAACTCTAAATCTGGCTGCTGCCCAAAATTCTTCAGCATGCCAGCAGAAAATATGGTGAGGTAATGATATTTTCTGGTATTCTGGTGAGAATGGCAAACAATAATTTACTGCATTCTATTTTATGTTTAACTGGACATTTCAATATTGAGTTATCATCTACGTATTCTATAGTGCAATATTTTCCCAGACTCAAACTAGAAAACATTTGAATAAGCAACAAATAACTGAGTCAACCTTGAGGGACATCATTATTACACATTTACTACACAAAGGTGACGTCATTACAATACTTTATTACTCAAGGCCATAACCTGAAATTGGAGTTTAAATGACCGATAGACATGGCTTAAATTATACTTGCAGTTGATGATGTCATCTGTACCCCTTGATAAGTCTGCTTCCTTGTCATGTTGACATCCATTACTGTATTTTTAAAATTTACGGAAAATCAATCACGAAGTATTACTTGGCTCTAGGCCTGTAGACAACATCGTCCTCTATGACAAATGAAGTTATGTCACTGGTCCCTGCTCCCTCACAAAGCAATATCTTGTTTGGTGGTTTCTTTATTTTTGACTGCTTCCCAGCATCCTTATTGGTAGCACTGTCTTTGTCATTTTCTTCATCGACAATGTGGTCACTTTCTGCGTAATTCTTAGCACGTCCTTCCAAAGTACAGCTTAGACATACATCACTTCGATGATGAACACAAAGGGACAGGTGGTCTAAGGTACATTTGTTTTAATGCAAGAAGTGTAGTAGATAAGGCAGATGAACTTAGGGCTTGGATAGGTACCTGGGAGTATGATGTTATTGCTATTACTGAGACTTGGTTGAGGGAAGGGCATGATTGGCAACTAGATGTCCCAGGATATCGATGCTTCAGGTGAGACAGAGAGGGAGGTAAAAGGGGTGGAGGAGTTGCATTACTGGTCAAAGACGATATCACAGCTGTACTGAAGGAGGGCATTATGGAGGACTCGAGCAGTGAGGCAATATGGGTAGAACTCAGAAATAGGAAGGGTGCAGTAACAATGTTGGGGCTGTACTACAGGCCTCCCAACAGCGAGCTTGAGATAGAGGTACAAATATGTAAACAGATTATGGAAAGGCGTAGGAGGAACAGGGTGGTGGTGATGGGAGATTTTAATTTTCCCAACATTGACGGGGATTCACTTAGTGTTAGGGGTCAAGATGGAGCAGATTTCGTAAGGAGTATCCAGGAGGGTTTTCTAGAGCAGTATGTATGTAGTCCAACTCAGGAAGGGGCCATACTGGACCTGGTGCTGGGGAATGAGCCTGGCCAGGTGGTTGAAATTACAGTAGGGGACTACTTTGGAAATAATGACCACAATTCTGTAAGTTTTACAGTACTCATGGACAAAGATGAGAGTGGTCCTAAAGGAAGAGTTCTAAACTGGGGGAGGGCCAACTATACCAAAATTCGGCAGGATCTGGGGAATATTGATTGGGAGAAACTGTTTGAAGGTAAATACACATGTGATATGTGGGAGGCTTTTAAAGAGAGGTTGATTAGCGTGCAGGAGAGACATGTTCCTGTGAAAATGAGGGATAGAAATGGCAAGATTAGGGAACCATGGATGACAGGTGAAATTGTGAGACTAGCTAAGAGGAAAAAGGAAGCATACATAAGGTCTAGGTGACTGATGACAGACGAAGCTTTGGAAGAATATCGGGAATGTAGGGTGAATCTGAAGGGAGAAATTAAGAGGGCTATAAGGGGACATGAGATATCTTTAGCAAACATGGTTAAGGAAAATCCCAAAGCCCTTTATTCATATATAAAGAGCAAGAGGGTAACTAGAGAAAGGATTGGCCCACTTAAGGACAAAGAAGGAAAATTATGCGTTGAGTCAGAGAAAATGGGTGACATTCTTAACGAGTACTTTGCATCAGTATTCACCAAGTAGAGGGACATGACGGATGTTGAGGTTAGGGATAGATGTTTGATTAGTCTAGGTCAAGTCGGCATAAGGAGGGAGGAAGTGTTGGGTATCCTAAAAGGCATTAAGGTGGACAAGTCCCCAGGTCTTGATGGGATCTATCCCAGGTTATTGAGGGAAGCGAGAGAGGAAATAGCCGGGGCCTTAACAGATATCTTTGCAGCATCCTTAAACACGGGTGAGGTCCCGGAGGACTGGAGAATTGCTAATGTTGTCCCCTTGTTTAAGAAGGGTAGCAGGGATAATCCAGGTAATTATCGACCGGTGAGCCTGACGTCAGTGGTAGGGAAGCTGCTGGAGAAGAGAGTGAGGGATAGGATCTATTTACATTTGGAAGAAAATGGGCTTATCAGTGATAGACAACATGGTTTTGTGCAGGGAAGGTCATGTCTTACCAACTTAATGGAATTCTTTGAGGACGTGCCAAAGTTGACTGATGAGGGAAAGGCTGTAGAAATCATATACATGGACTTCAGTAAGGCGTTTGATAAGGTTCCCCATGGCAGGCTGATGGAGAAAGTGAAGTCGCATGGGGTCCAGGGTGTACTAGCTAGATGGATAAAAAACTGGCTGGGCAACAGGAGACAGAGAATAGTAGTGGAAGGGGGTTTCTCAAATTGGAGACCTGTGACCAGTGGTGTTCCACAGGGATCTGTGCTGGGACCACTGTTGTTTGTGATAGACATAAATGATTTGGAGGAAGGTATAGCTGGTCTGATTAGCAAGTTTGCAGATGACACGAAGATTGGTGGAGTAGCAGATAGTGAAGGGGACTGTCAGAGATTACAGCAGAATATAGATAGATTAGAGAGTTGGGCAGATACATGGCAGATGGAGTTCAATCCAGGCAAATGCGAGGTGATGCATTTTGGAAGATCTAATTCAAGAGCAAACTATACAGTAAATGGAAAAGTCCTGGGGAAAATTGATGTACAGAGAGATCTGGGTGTTCAGGTCCATTGTTCCCTGAAGGTGGCAACGCAGGTCAACAGAGTGGTCAAGAAGGCATATGGCATGCTTTCCTTCATCGGACGGAGTATTGAGTACAAGAGTTGGCAGGTCACGTTACAGTTGTATAAGACTTTGGTTCGGCCACATTTAGAGTAGTGCGTACAGTTCTGGTCGCCACATTACCAAAAGGATGTGAATGCTTTGGAGAGGGTGCAGAGGAGGTTCACCAGGATGTTGCCTGGTATGGAGGGTGCTAGCTATGAAGAAAGGTTGAGTAGACTAGGATTATTTTCATTAGAAAGACGGAGATTGAGGGGGACCTGATTGAGATCTACAAAATCATGAGGGGTATAGACAAGGTGGATAGCAAGAAGCGTTTTCCCAGAGTGGGGGACTCAGTTACTAGGGGTCATGAGTTCAAAGTGAGAGGAGGAAAGTTTACGGGAGATATGCATGGAAAGTTCTTTACGCAGACAGTGGTGGGTACCTGGAACACGTTGCCAGCAGAGGTCGTAGACGCAGACACGTTAGTGTCTTTTAAGATGTATCTGGACAGGTACATGGATGGACAGGGAGCAAAGGGATACAGACCCTTAGAAAATAGATGACAGGTTTAGACAGAGGATCTCGATCGGCGCAGGCTTGGAGGCCCGAAGGGCCTGTTCCTGTGCTGTAATTTTCTTTGTTCTTTGTTCTTCGATGTGGCCTGGAATGCTCATTCTCTCCTTTATCCATTCTCTCTCTCTCTCCTTGTCCCGATCACTATTTTCCTCTTTGTCTGCTGTCACGATTCGCCAAGTTCCTTCCTCTGTCCTCTCACAGCTTGGCTTCCATGAATGGTAGACAGTAAACCTGGGCTTCAGTCTTCTGAATTTAATGCTCAATTCCAAGAAAAACCCAGCCACTCCAACAACCCCAAAACGTTACCAACGGCTGGGGAAGAAAGGACAAAGAGAAGCAGATTAAAAATTATGCTCCCAAAACAGGACATTCCAAATTGCCTGTCCATTTAGCTGAAAGCTAGCAGGAAAGAAGAACAGAAGGAGAAGAACATGCTGTCTATCACAATGACAGAGCTTGCCAGTTGAAAGTCAGCATTTTCGCTCAAGTCCAAGTATGGTCAAAGTGGAAGTCATCCAGGTTTGATCTGGTTGAAACCAGGAGACAATTTACTTTTCCTTTCTCCTATACTGATAACTACATCACCTCCATTCAGCTTCATCTATGACAAAGAACTTTGTCAAATAAAGGACCTGTTTTTTTCCCCCATATTCCCTTGCAAACTGTGCATGCCTACACTGCACTACATCCAACACTGCATTTATACTGTAATCAAACTTCACTGATGCTTACCACAGACTGATGAGCAAGGGAATCAAAAGGTTACGAGGAGAAGACAGGAGATTGGAATTGAGAAAACAGGAGAATGGAGTTACAAAACATAGCAACCATGATCAAATGCTGGAGCAGACTCGATGGGCTGAAAGGCCTAACTCTAATCCCATATCTGATGCTCTTATCATATTTGTTAATAAAAAACACACCTTTGCCAATTTCTACTCACCACCTAGACATGATCAGGTAGCTTTGATCCCACTGTCATTCAATAGGTCCGAAGGACATTATTCTATTAAACACAATGAATTTTGTATAGTTTAAATCATACTTAGATTTGAGAACAGATGAGCAGTGTTATGTTGTCACCTGTCATCAGTCAGTTTGACAGCATCCTTAATTCGGTTGGCAAGCCATTGATTAATACCTCGTTTCAACGCTGCAACATGCGGATCAAGCTAAAATTTTGAAGGCATGTTGCATTGCAAAAGATGTCATCCTTCACAGGACATGTTTAAACAAGAGCCTGGCTGCCTCAGGTGTACATTGAAGATCTGATGGATATGTGCAAACAGCAGCAGGGAGATCTACCCTGGCCATCGTTTTTCCCTCAAATCAACACTACCAAAACTCGATGAACTATACACCGCATTGCTATTTAGAGCCATACAGCATGGAAACAGATCTCTTGATGCGATCAGTCAATGCCGAACGTAATCCCAAACTAAACTAGTCCCACCTGCCTACTCCTGGCCCATATCCACCTCCAAAACTTTCCTATTCACATACCTATCCAAATATTTTTTCAACTTTGTAGTCGGACCCCCATGCACCACTTCCACAGAGTTCATTCCATACACAAACCACTGTTTATGTAAAACAAAAATGCCTCTCATGTCCTTTTTAAATATCTCTCCTCTCATCTTAAAAATGTGTCCCCTAGTCTTGAAATCCCCCACCTGAAGGAAATGACAACTTCCATTCACTCTGTCCATACCCTCATTATTTTATAAACTTCCATCAGGTCGTGTCTCAACCTGCTTGGCTCCAGTGAAAAAGGCCCTATCCATCCTTTCTTTATAACGCAAACGTTCCATACCTGGCAACATCCTGCTAAATCTTTTCTGAACCCTCTTCAGCTTGATAATATCCTTCCTACAACTGGGTGACCAGAACTGGACCCAGTATTCCAGAAGAAGCCTCACCAATGTCCTGTACAACCTCCACATGACTTCCCAACTCCTCTACTCAAAGGACTGAGCAATGAAGGTTAGTTCAGTACACATTTAACTGGATAACAGTGACCTCCATTTTTGAACCAATTCCTAATATCTAAATATTTTTCAACTTTACTGAGAGATGCAATAAAGGTAGTACATCAATGCACATTCCTTCTTTCTAACTGTGCTGAAGAGTCTATCCTTGAACTTTCCACGAAGTAACTAACTGGAAGCCTGCCATCTCATGACTAAAATAGCAGGCTCGTTTTTGCTAGGTTGAAAGCGAGATTATTCTGCTTTACGCAAGCCTGTGTTAGGTGATCTCTGATCCTCAGCACCCTCAGTTAGAGCATCACTCTATATGTCTTTTAAAAACAGGATATGAATTTTACCTGAATTGATTGTAATGAAGACCCTTGAGAGCTGAATCACCAGTGTAGTGGAATCGCAAGAAATCAAGAGTTCTTTTTTCCCAAAGGCAGAGGTTGACTGGCAGTACTATGTTTATCCAACAATTAATACAGTGAGATAACAAGGTGTACAGCTGGATGAACACAGCAGGCCAAGCAGCATCAGAGGAGCAAGAAGGCTGACGTTTTGGGCCGAGACCCTTCTTCAGAAATGCGTGTTCATCCAGCTCTACGCCTTGTTATCTCAGATTCTCCAGCATCTGCAGTTCCTACTATCTCTGAAACAATTAATTCAGAGACCTTCTTTTCCTCCCTCCAATTTTACCCCCACCCATGATTCCTGCTGGGATGAAGCTCTGTAGATGATGGAACTTGTTATCAAGACAGCCTTAACAAAGTCAGTAGGTTATTCAACCACTGGGGTCATTACAAATGGTTCTGCTTTTACCGATTCACGAACATGCTAATTACTCACTGGTACTCGATACTACTCAATCTGCGTTACAATAAAAACGCAAAGAACTAAGGACGCTGTAAATCAGGATCAAAACCAAAAATGCTGGAAAAGCAATAGTCAAGGAAAAAATGTTTTCGGAGGAAGGGTCACCAGTCCCGAAATGTTAACTCTTTTTTACCTTCACAGATGCTGCCAGACGTGCTGGGCTGTTGCAGCAACGTTTGTTTTGTTGCATTACAATAAAGTTCATAAATTCACTCGCCTTTCAAATTTAGTAAGTTAAATAAGCTTGGGCAGAATTCAGTGGAATTTTCTGCTTTAAAGGTGTTTTGTTAAGCTAATTTGCTCAGTTTCAAAAATACTTGAAATGAGTCAGAAGTACAAGCCGAGAAGTTTTCAGCTGCACTGATCACTTTTCTACACAATCCCAGTTTATGTCAGTAAATCGGTTTCTGCACATCCTATAAAATTCTACACAATTGCAAACTTGTTTCCGAGCGCTATTTTAAAAAATCTATTTCAAACACTTACACCCAGAGCACAGCCTTTTGAAAAGAACTTGGTCACAGATTCAGCATTTGCAGCAAATCCAAATACACCAACTGTTGAGACCCGAACAGAATAGGCAGATAAAAATAGACAAGAATGAACATCAATGTACTTTATCAAGTTAAAAATACATGGAGACAGCTAAAAAACTAAATCAACCTTGGCATTACTTTAAAGCTTCTGGAGGCGTTACATCAGTTTCAGAAATTCCGCGCACTGTGTCTCAGTCATCCGTAAAACTACAATACTGCGTGCTAACAAGGTGTGGAGCTGGATGAACACGGCAGGCCAAGCAGCATCATAGGAGCCGGCAAGCTTGACGTTTCCGGCCTAGACCCTTCATCAGAAATCCTACAATACTGCGTTGTAATTTTAGCATCAAGCAAGAAACACAATATAAATATAATTGAGTGATTCTAGGATGCGACTAATGTGCAGTACAACATTATATTCTTAATAATTATGTTTTGAAATAAATTCCATCTCTGAATTATGGGCGGCACGGTGGCTCAAGTGGTTAGCTTTGCTACCTCACAGCGCCAGGGACCTGGTTTCGATTCCAGCCTTGGGCTTGCACATTCTCCCCGTGTCTGCGTGGGTTTCCTCCCAGGTTAGGTGGATTGGCTGTGCTAAATTGCCCGTAGTGTTGAGGGAGGGGTGGGATGCCCTGAGATGCAGTGTGGACTTGTTGGGCCGAAGGGCCTGTTTCCACACTGTAGGGATTCTATGAATATGTATGTGAAGTATTTGGAAACTTTCCTTTAGGACTGGAAATAGGAACTCACCTCCAAAACTAAACTATCATAAATGGAACCAACAAAGTGTTCACAAGTTTGTGATAATTAAAATCATAATGTTTAGCATTAATGAGTTTCTTTTTAACAATAATTTGTATTAATGTAGTGTCTTTAATGTGCTAAGAAATCCCAAGGTGCTTCACAGGAAGTTAACAAAATTTCCTCTGCAATGGAGTTTGTCAGGAAAACAGGGCAAACAATCAAAAAATTTCACAGCCGAAATCAACAAGGGTATTTTTAAGTTGGAATCAAAGGGAACGTTCCTAAACCACCACTGCCTCTCCAGCTAATTTTACCCTCAAAAAGGAATGCCAGAAGCAAACGGTAACCAAAGTGGAGACAGTACAATGCTCCAGGTTTTGAAATATCAGGCATTACAAAATGAGAGTTTGTCTCAAGTAAATGTGGGGACAAACTGCAATGTGGATCAATACAAAATTTTAGTGATGTCCAGTTCTTTGCAATAAGATGCATCCTCATTTGATTCACATTTCAATGCCTGTGCCAAACAGTGTTTATAGAAGACTGATTTTTTCATTAATGATCCACACAGGTAGGAGAGTTTCCAGTGAATATTACTACCAAGCAGCCTAACCTCTTTATTCTAGAAAATAAATAACAAAGCAGCTGGCCCAGTCACTGACTCTAATCCAGACTGATTTTATCTGCATCTCTCACCATAATGACAGGTCTTCCAAAAATAATCATTCTTCTTTCAAGCAGTGTTACATACTTTACAAGTATTTTGTCACAGGCCTATCTGGAACAGACACACTTTAAGGCCAGTTAAGTGAATGAAAATTGTCTAGATTTATGTGGCATTCAAATATCTAATGATTTATTTTTGCAAGAGAAAGTACAATTGGTAAAGGAGGTCTGGTGCAATTTCAAAACATGAACAGCAGAATTAGACTCACCTCAGAAGAATTTTCAAGCTTTTACTTCTTAGCTACTCTTTTTCTGAAGAGTCACTGGTCCAGGAGAACAGACCTCATAGACAAATCCTGTGAGGTCACATGCCAACTATCAGTACATACTGAATGGCATTCCTTCCACTGTTGTTGGGTGGCAAGTACGCTCGTGCATTAATGAACTGTATTTTAACTGCCGCTTTTGAGAGAAGAAAAATTGAATGGGTCGAAGAACGAGCTGGAATTCTCCAATCCTGCCTATTTCTCTCATTATCTCAGGAAAAAAAAAAGCAATGAATGAAAAGCAAAATGATAAAATATTCACAGAAGTCAGATCTACAGTTTTTGCTACTGCTGAAGATTCAATTCTGCCATTAAATTCTTCCTTCTTTCATTCAAGCAATGCTTGATAAGTGGCTCCTTAATTTTTGAACAAACTAACTTTTTCACTGGAGTAGAGTGATAAAAGGAAAATAAAGGATATCTGAAATTCACTGAAAGAGGGTTTAAAAAGAGGGAAGTGATTCCCTCTCCACACCTCGTCATAACACCATTTCAGTTTCAAAACGTAGTTGAAAATACTCAGCATTTAATAAATTAGTAGATTAATTGGGTTCACTGGAGTCCTACTTGTGCTTTGACCATAGCGAGATATAGCTTAACACAGCTTAACATAGCCCAGAATGAACTTAGAGCATGGGTCAGTACTTGGAACTACCATGCTGTGGCCATTACAAAAACTTGGGTGACTCAGGGACAGGAATGGTTGTTGGAAGTTCTGGGATTTAGATGCTTTAAAAGAAATAGGGAGGGTGGAAAAAGAGGTGGGTGAGTGGCATTGCTAGTCAGGGCTAGTATAGCAGCTACTGAAAGACAGTTCGAGAATGACATGTCTACAGAGTCAGTTGGGGTTGAGGTCCGGAACAAGAAAGGAGCAGTCGCTTTGTTGGGTTTTTTTTACAGACCCCCTAATAGTTGCAGAGAAGTGGAGGAGCGGATTGGGAGGCAGATACTGGAAAGGTTGTAGTCGTGGGTGACTTCAACTTTCCAAATATGGATTGGAAACATTTTAGCTGTAATAGTTTAGATGGAGCAGATTTTGTCCAGTGCATTCAGGAAGGATTCCTGACACAGTATGTAGAGACACCAACACGAGGAGAGGCCACTTTGGATTTGGTGCATGGCAATGAACCAGGCCAAGTGTTAGACCTGTTGGTAGCCATGGAAAAGGATGGGTGTACACAGCAGGGTAAGGCTTATAATTGGGGGAAGGTTGATTACAATTCTGTTAAGCAAGAACTGGATAACATAAAATGGGAATAGATGCTGTCAGAGAAGAGCACTACTGAAATGTGGAGATTGTTTAAGGAATGCATACTGCGTGTGCTCAATATGTTTGTCCCTAGCAGGCAGGGAAGCTGCTGTCAAGTGAGGGAGCCTTGGTTCTCAAGAGATTTCGAACGACTGGCTAAGGGAAAGAAGGATGCTTATGTACGGTTTAGGAAAGGGATACAAGTTATCCAGGAAGGAGCTGAAGAAAGTGCTCAGGAGATCTATAAGGGGGCATAAGAAAACCTTGGCAGATAGGATCAAGGAAAACTCCAAGGCTTTTTACACATACGTGAGGAAAAAGAGAATGACCAGAGAAAGGGTAGGGCCGATCAAGGATTGTAAAGGGAATTTGTGCACGGACCCTAAAGAGATAAGAGACGTCCTCAATGACAAGTGTGAGGTGATTCATTTTGGAAGGAAAAACTTGAAATCAGAGTACAAGGTTAATGGAAAGATCCTTGCAGTGTGGAGGAGCAGCAAGATCTTGGGGTGTATGTCCACAGTTTCCTGAAAGCTGCCACGCAGATGGATAGAGTTGTTAAGACGGCGTATGGTATGTTATTTTTCATTAATAGAGGGATTGAGTTCAAGAGTCGTGAAGTTATGCTCCAGCTGTACAAAAGCCTGGTTCGGCCACATCTGGAGTATTGTGTCCAGTTCTGGTTGCCTCATTACAGGAAATGTTGCCTGGAATGGAGGGAAGGTCCTATGAGGAAAGGTTGAGAGTGTTAGGGCTTTTCTCATTAGAACAACGAAGGATGACAGGTGACTTGATAGAGCTGTACAAAATGATCAGAGCTATCGATAAACTACACAGCCAGAGACTTTTTCCTCGGGTGGAGGTAGCTATTATGAGGGAGCATAGTTTTAAAGTGAGTGGAGGGAGATATCGGGGAGACGTCAGAGGTAGGTTCTTTACTCAGAGAGTGACTGGGGCGTGGAATGCATTGCCAGAGAGTGTAGTGGAGTCAGCCTCATTAGGGGCATTTAAGCGGCTATTAGATAGGCATATGAATGATAGTATAAGGTAGGGGTGGAGGTTAGATTGACCTGAGCATTGAGGTAAAATTTTGGCACAACATCGTGGGGCCGAATGGCCTGTACTGTGCTGTACTGTTCTATGTTCTATAGCTTCGAAAATTTCAAACATTGCAATGTCGACTTCAAACAGCACATTCATGACCAGGAATCCAAACAGTTTGGCAATCTTTATAATTATTTTAGTATCAAAGACAATAATATGGATCCAGGCAAAGGCAGGTTGTAGATCTTGCTTCATCATTCAATCATTTTTAATATATTCTAAGATTCTAAACTATAAACCTCAGTTTGGAAGGGAAGATATTTACCTGTGATCTGGCCTGAAGGCTTGCATGTTTGTCAACAGCATGGCTTAGTGACATAGCATAGTGAAGCAGTAATGTCCAGCAGACGGCCTTACATGCACTTATATGGCGGCTTTAGCGTGCACCTCTTAATTCAACGTTACTGATAATTTAGAGATAATAGGTACTGCAGATGCTGGAGAATCCGAGATAACAAGGTGTGGAGCTGGATGAACACAGCAGGCCAAGC
>JAHRHZ010000197.1:1116834-1144623 GCA_024137785.1 Ginglymostoma cirratum | reverse complement strand
CCAGCACTGATCCCTGTCTCGCTGCATTAGTTACAGTATAAATCACCGAGACCCAGCACTGATCCCTGTCTCGCTGCATCAGTTACAGTATAAATCACCGAGACCCAGCACTGATCCCTGTCTCGCTGCATTAGTTACAGTATAAATCACCGAGACCTAGCACTGATCCCTGTCTCACTGCATTAGTTACATTATAAATCACTGAGGCTCCTGCACTGATCCCCATGTCTTGCTGCATTAGTTACATGTTGTTAACCTCACTCAGACACATTAATCTCCAGTCTCTTTGCTTCCTGTTCACTCGCTAATCAGCTCTGCCTGCTGATATTTTAACCACTACACCCCCATGGTATTTCGTGTGCTGTAAACTTAGACATGGCACCTTTTTCAATGCCTGTTGCAAATTTGAGAAAACCACATCCACAGGTTCCCCTTTGTCCATCATGGCTGTTATTTCCTCAAAAAACCCCATAACAAATTAACTAAACATGATTTCCCTTTGAAATAAACCACGTTGCTTCTGTCTGATTGTGATCATGCGACTATCTGAACAATCCATCTGTTTGTGTAAATGAGGAACACAGCCGTACAGACCACACCTCAAGGAGGTTACACACTGCTCTAAAAGAGAGTGCTGAACATGTTAGCCTGCACCAACCTCAGTTTAGCTCATTAGGACAGGTCGTATAAGCTTCAACATAGAAGCTCAGAGGTGATCTCATTGAGGGATTTGAATTGGTAAAAGAATCACATCAGAGAGAGCCAGAAAGTTGAGAATGAAACATTGCATTTTCCCCTATGTAACATCGACAGACATTACCCCCTGTCTCAGCCTCAGGAGCCTACTGACCTCCAGCTTTCATTTACCCTCAACTTACCAATTCCAACACAATCCTGGCTGGTCGGTCTCCTATATGAAATTAGGAGTCTTCTATTTAATGTGGAGCTGAGAAGAATTTTGTCTTTCAGAGAGTCAGTGGCTGATGGAAATTCTCCTCTGCATACAGCAGGAAGGGCTGGGTTTTTGAATAAATTCAAGGCTGAGTTTGATGTTTGATCAACAAGGGACTCGGTGGGGGCAGACAGGACAGTGTGTTGAGGTTACCATTGGATTAGATGTGATTTTATCAAACAGCAGAGCAGGATCAAAGAACTGAGTGACCAGCCCGTCTCTGGGACTGAATTCTCATCTGTTCAAGTCTTCAAACTAAAGGCTATTCCATTCAGATTTCTCACTTTCTTTGGGACATGACACTAATTTTCTGTATTTGGACCTCTAACTCTTTCTACTTATCTGCACATTAGTCAGAGTTCACTCACATTTAACAGCTTACGTTTACATCTTTGCTCTTAATTTGTCTCCAAATGCTTCACAACCCATTTATGGACCAAAATATGACACTGACCATTTAAAATCAGGAAAGCACACCGAGATGCAGAAATGTTTAGGAAGAGTATTTCAGAGCTTAGAGTGCACGTGACTTTAGCAGAAAATAGTTGTGGCCTATTTAAAAGCAGAGATACCTTCTACATCTCCATGCCCACCTCACTGGCAGTCACATGCTGTTGTCTCTGACTATAATCCAAATTCAATACATGAAGCCTCACTGGTGTGACTCCCTCCTGGAACAAAATATCTAGCTAACTTTACCCCTCCCTACTGCGTGTAAAGTTCAGACTCCAGATCTGATTGGGACCTCAGCTGTCAACTTTATCGTGTTCTATTTAAGAAGTTTAGAATGATCGATCAATGATGATCTGTAGGTACATTAACTGATTTAACTAGTTAGCTATAAATGTAATCCAATGCTTATATCTCCCCACTTCTGGATAAATCACCATACATGTTTAGACAGAAAATATCTTACTCAGTGTATGAATGTTTTTGACCTTCAGGTGGGTTTGATTGTAAGTCTCTGGCTCCCTTTTGTGGTCAAGTCCTGTCTTGTTAGAAGTCAGAACAGAATTTCTTCACTCATTCACCAACTCCCAGATTGACACTTTGTCCCAAGCTGAACTCAGTGAGGAGCTGTGTTTGTGTGTTTAGCATCTTCCCCAAATCTAACTCAATTTAATAAATCATTTACAATATCCCCCCAAATTTTCTGACTCCATTTAATACATTATTTGCATCATTCTACGTCCTTTCCCAAAGTCTATCCTTCGTGGCTTTATGAATGTTCAATTTCTTACTCTTCAGTGTCTCAGGGTATACAACTTTTTTTTAATAACAGGTGAACCCAAAGCAGCCTCTGAGGATTCTTAGATCCGAACATTCTGGGTCTAATGAATCACTCATAAACCAACAAGTTATCACTGATACCGAGGTTTCCTCGTTGCTCAAATGATTGCCTCAAGGTAGGACTCCCAGGAACATTGTCGGACCATTCTTTGACCTATTATTCACAGACCTGAGCATGTCCTACATCTTTTCTTTTGTAATTTTATTGCGGTCGGTACATTTATTGTGGCCACTCAGGTATAGGGCTCCAACGACATGTCTGGCCTTTTGGTTAGGCTTTTTTACAGGAATCCATCTGTCACAATGCATCTGTGGACATTTTCCTTCCTATGGATAGATTTGGTTGCAGTATCAAGCCCCAGTAAAGTCAACGACTTGACAGCTCGGTCTAGGTGCGGGAAGTCCAGAGTTAAGGGTCACATTCTAAAAATAAGGGGTAAGCCATTCGGAACTGAGATGAGGGAGAATTTCTTCACTCAGACAGTTGTGAACCTGTCAAATTCTCTACAACAGGAAGCTGTTGGGGCCAGTTCATTAGATACATTCAAGAGGGAGCTGGACCTGGCCCTTACAGCTAAAGGGATCAAGAGGTATGAAGAGAAAGTGGGAATGAGATACTGAGATTACATGATCAGCCACGATCATATTGAATGGTGAGAAAGGCTTGAAGAGCCGAATGGCCTACTCCTGCAGCCAATTTCTTTGTTTCAATGAAATATCTGCAATCTTGCCAGTTCTTTATTATTTAACAAAATAACCAACAGTTTGTGGTCTACCTCAATGGTGACCAGTAGACTAAAGGCGTAGCCTACACATCTCTCACAAGCCCATGTAGATCTTATGCTTCCACTTCAATTACTGCATATCTTTGCTTTGCTTCAGTCAAAGACCCGAGTACACTTTATCCATGTTTACCAATCTGAAAAAAAGTGCTGCCCCATTTTTGATGTTGATGATGTATCTTCAGGGACAATCCCTGGGCACTTCCGCATCAAGATGGGCTGACCCGTCTGCTGAAATGATCATTTCTTTGGTCCTTTCATCATGCTAACAAACTTAACCTGGCTGAAGAAAGTAGAAATTGTTCACCTGTGTGAGAAAAGCTGGGCAAGCATTTTCACCCACGTTTCGCTGCTCCCGTAAATCAGCAAAGCTCTGTGAAACTGCAAGGAGCTGAAATTGTTTGATTGCTTCATTAATGTTTGAGGAAAGGATCTGATGATTTGCGATGGGTCCTAGAAACTACATGATAGCTTGCAAGAACTCACAATTGTTATTGAGATTACATCCTGCTTCTCACAAGTATTGTAACATTACTCTTGCAGTTATCAGGCCCTGTCGTAGAACTATAAAACACAAATCATTTCTCATAAATTACAGGGAACCAGGAGTTGAGGAAGAAGGAGGGACTGAAGGAGTTAGCATCAGAAATTTGCATGAGCACTATCACAAGTTCAGTCAGTGGTCAGGGACAGGAGGGTGTGAGTGTAGTGAGGCAGGTCGAGGGATCCTGCAGGTACTGCTGAAGGAGCCACAGCCCTTGAGCGTGTCTAACGGGTTTGAGATTCTTACTCCCTGTGTGGATGGGAGTGGGGGCTGTAGGGAGGATGAGCAAACTCACCATAGCACCTTGGTACAAGGAGCCATTCCAGACGAGAGAGAAAAGAGAAATGGATTGTAATCTGGGCTAGTATAGTCAGGGGAACAGACACTGTGGCCAGGATTAAAAGTCCCAAAGGCTGTGTTGCCTGACTGGATTCAGGATATCTCATCTGGGCTGCAGAGGAATGTGGAGTGGGAGGGGTAAGATGCAATTGTTGTAGTCTATATAGGAACCAACAATATAAGCAGAAAGAGGAAAGAGGTTCTGCTGAAGGAATATGAGCACTAGAGGGTAAATTACAAAGCAGAACTGAAATGGTAATAATCTCTGCATTGCTACCTGAGCCATGAGCAAATTGGCACAGGTCAAAAAAGATTAAAGAGATAAACACATGGCTCAAAACTCGATATGGGAGAAAAACTTTTGAATTCAACTAGGGTTGAGGATAGGGATATAAACTAAATACTGGGCATGGGTTCAGTTGCGGGGAAAATTATGGAGAAAGCTAAAATGGTGGGGGAAGGCTCAGTAGAGGTTATAAAAGTTTCCAGAATAAGTAATAGGACAATGAATATGGAAGGAGTCAGGAATCTTACTTCAGGCACAGCAGATAAAAGGACCACGGTGAGACGGAAGTCAGTCAATGCAAGACTGAGGGTGTTGTACTTAAATGCACACAGTATGAGATGCAAGGTAACTGAGCTTTTAGCACAGATTGAAATTGGCAGGTACGATGTTGTGGGTCTCACAGAGATGTAGCTACAAAGGAGTCAGGGCTGGGAGCTAAATATCCAAGAATAGCTATCCTATCAAAAAGTCACATAATGGGCAGAGAGGGTGGGGTTGCCTTGTTCGTAAGAAACTAAATTAAGTGAAATCGATAACAAGAAATAATATAGAGTTGGAAAGTGCAGAGTCTGTGTGGGTAAAGTGGGAGGAGCCACGAAGGAAAAGAGACCCTCATAGGAGTTGCGTACTGGCCTTCTGGCAGTAGTCAGGATATTGGAAGAAAATCATTTAAGAAAGAAACTATTATAGTAATCATGGGAGATTTCAATATGCAGATTGAGAAAATCAAGTTGGTAGTGGATCTCAAGTAAAGGAATTCGTGGAATGTCTATGAGATAGCTTTTTGGAGCAGTTTGTGGTGCGGCTTACTATGGAACAGGCAACTCTAGATTTAGTGATGTATAATGAGGCAGACTTGTTTAGGAAGAGTAAGGTGAAGGAACTGCTAAGGGGGAGTGACCACAATTTAATAGAATTCACCCTGCAGTTCGAGAGGGAGAAGCTGGAATCAGATGTAACAGTACTATAGCTGAGTAAAGGGAACTAAATAGACATGAGGGAGGAGGTAGTCCGAATTGATTGGAAGGGGAGATTAGCAAGGAAGATGGTGAAGCAGCAATGGCAGGCATTTCTGGGGGTAATTCAGGAGGATCAGCAGGTATTCATCCTAAGGAGGAAGAAACATACTAAGGGGGAGGATGAGGCGACTGGGAATGACAAGGGAATTCAGTGACAGCTAAAAAGCAAAAGAAAAAACGTACAATGTGGTGAAGACTAATGGAAAGTTAGAGAATTGAAGAGCCTTTAAAAACCAGCAGAAGATAACTAAAAAGAAACAATAAGGGAGAGAAGATGAAATAAGAGAGTAAGGTAGTGAGTAATTGAAAGAAGATTTTAAGAGTTTTTAAATATCTAAAAGGTAAGAAAGAGGCAAGAATGGACATTGAACCACAGACAAATGAGGCTGGAAAAGTAATAAGGGGGAACAAAGGAACCCTGGATGAACTGAATGGATACTTTGCAACATTTTTCACAGTGAATGACGCCAGCAGCAGACTAGACCTTCAACAGAGTCAAGGGGCAGAGGTGAGTGTTATGGCCGTCACTAAGGATATGGTGCTTGGGAAACTGATGGTTTGAAGGTGGATAAATAAACTGGACCAGGTGGACTACACCCCAGGATTTTGAAGAAATAGCTTAATAAGTTGTAGAGGTATTGGTGACAATCTTTCAGGAATCACTGCAGTCAGGTAGCGTCCCAGAGGACTGGAAAATAGCTGATGGGACACACCAGTTTAAGAAGAGAGAAGGCAAAAGACAGGAAACTATAGGCTGAGACTGTGGAGTACTTGGAAGTGCATGGTAAAATAGGGCTGAGTCAGCATGGCTTCATAAAGGGAAGGTCATGTCTGATAAATCTGTTAGAATTCCTTGTGTGGGTAACGAGAAAGCTAGACAAAGGAGATCCACTGGACATGATCTGTTTGATTTACAGAAGGCTTTTGATAAGGTGCTAGACAGGAGGCTGCTAAATACGATAAGGGCCTACAATGTTAGGAGCAAACAACTGGAATGAATACAGGATTGGCTGACCGGCAGAGAATAGGGACAGAAGAGTCTTTTTCATGGTGGCAGACAGTGACCAGTGAAACCCCACAGAGGTCACTGTTGAGACCACAACTACTCATGTTATATACTAATGATCTGGATGAAGGAACATTGTTGCTAAGTTGCAGATGACACAAAGATAGGTGGAGGGGCAGTAGCATTCAGGAAGCGAGGAGGCTGCACAAGGCTTGGACATGTGAGGCAAATGGGCAAAGAAGTGACAGATGGAATAAAATGTGGGAAAGTCTGAGGTAATGCACTATTGTAGGAAGAATAGAAACATAGACTATTTTCTGAATGGGAAAAGTCTTCAGAAAACTGAAGCACAAAGCGACTTTAGAGTCCTGGTTCAGGATTCTCTTCAAGTTAACCTACAGGAGCTGTTGGCAGTTAGAAATGCAAATGCAGTGTTGGCTTTTATTTCAAGAGTGCTAGAATACAAAAGCAGAATGTACTGCTCAGGCTGTATAAGGCTCTGGTTAGACTGCATTTGGAATATTGAATGTAGTTTTGGACCCTGTATCTAAGGAAGGATGTGCTGCCACTGGACGGACACTGGAGGAGTTTTGAAAGAATGACCCTGGGGATGAAGGGCTTGTCATACAAGGAGTGGCCGAAAACTCTGGATCTATATCCGATGGAGTTTAGAAGCATGAGGCTGTATCTAATTGAAGTTTACAGAATACCGACAGGCCTGGATGGAGTGGATGTGGAGCAGATGTTTCTACTGGTAGGAGAGACTAGAACCTGAGCTAACAGCATTTGGAACTGAGATGAGGGGGGAATTTCTCCAGCCACAGGGTGGAATCTGTGGAACTCATTGCTGCAGGAGGCTGTGGAGACCAAAACTTTGAGCGTATCTAAGACAAAGGTGGATAGGTTCTTGCATAATAAGAAGATTGAGGGTTAAGGGAAAAGGCAGGAAATTGGGTTGAGAAACATATGAGCCATGACTGAATGGGCCGAATGGACTAATTCTGTTCTGATGGCTTATGGTGTAACTCACTCAATTAATACTGAACATTGGTACCTGAATCTCACCTTTCAACAACTTAGTAGAACGTCTTTCCCCTTTGATACAGTATATGCACTTTCACAGCAATCTCATGGGGTCTTCCATCTACTCAGCTTCCACTAGTTTTCTGGACAACTGTCTTACTCAGTGAGCAGTTCTCCCTCCAGCCCTCCATCCACAGGCACAGGATACTCAGGTCTCTCTCTGTCTCCCTGCGTCATTTGGACCACTGCCTTTAGTTTTACTGCACTGAACTATTATTGCCAGCTCTATACCAAGGCAGGAAACATTTATTTATAAAGTACACGTTTAAACAAACTTGAGACTTCCAGCATCAAAACTCAACATTTGAAACAAGCTCCAACTTTCTCATGCTTTACACAAAATTATGCTTAACACATAATTACTAAAATACAAATCAAACTTAAAGCTACACATCATTCCTTCATTTTAAAATGCAAGCTCTCAGTTAATAACAACAGTGAACTACATGACATGAAGCTGGAAAAGCACAGCGGGTCAGGTAGCATTCGAGGATCAGGAATGTCAACGTTTCGGGCCCAAACACTGACTTTCCTGTTCCTCTGAAGCTTTCTGACCTGCTGTGCTTTTCCAGCTTCACATCTATTGACCCGGGCTTCCAGCATGCGCAGTCCTTACTGTCTCCAACTAACATGACATTATTTACATAGTCTTGTCAGGAGCTTGTTAAGTTGATTTCTCTGGACCTGCTCATCAGCAGGGTTCCAGTTCATTTTGAGACCCTCGTCACAGGCCAACTGTGATTGGTCGTCAGTCTGATTGACCGTGGGCAGGGATTGCCTGACTCTCCCTCTGACTGGCTGTCTCCATTTGATTGACAGCACAGGGTAGGCAGGGCTTCTCAGCTACAAAAATTGGCTGTGAGAGATAACAAGGTGTAGAGCTGGATGAGCACAGCAGGCCAAGCAGCATCAGGGGAGCAGGAAATCTTGATATTTTGGGCCGAGACCCTTCATCAGAAATGGGGGAGGGGAAGAGGGTTCTGAAATAAATAGGGAGAGAGGGGGAGGCGGATAGAAGATGAATAGAGGAGAAGATAGGTGGAGAGGAGACAGAGGTCAAAGAGGCGGGGATGGAGCCAGGAAAGGTGACGAGGTAGGGAGGAGATAGGTCAGTCCAAGGAGAATGGACAGATCGGACTGCGGCTTGAGGTGGGAGGAGGGGATAGGTGAGAGGAAGAACAGGTGAGGGAGGCAGGGACGAGTTGGGCTGGTTTTGGGATGCGGCAGGGGGAGGGGAGATTCTGAAGCTTGTGAAATCCACATTGATACCATTGGGCTGCAGGGTTCCCAAGTGAAATATGAGTTGCTGTTCCTGCAGCCTTCGGGAGGCATCATTGTGGCATTGCAGGAGGCCCAGGATGGACATGTCGTCTGAGGAATGGGGGGGGGGAGTTGAAATGGTTTGCGACAGGGAGGTGCAGTTGTTTGTTGCGAACTGAGCACAGGTGTTCTGCAAAGCGGTCCCCAAGCCTCTGTTTAGTTTCCCTGATGTAGAGGAGGCCACAACGGGAACAGCCGATACAGTATACCACATTAGCAGATGTGCAGGTGAACATCTTCTTGATGTGGAACGTCTTCTTGGGGCCTGGGATGGGGGTGAGGGAGGAGGTGTGGGGGCAGGTGTAGCACTTCCTGCGGTTGCAGGGAAAAGCACCGGGTGTGGTGGGGCTGGAGGGGAGTGTGGAGCGGACAAGGGAGTCGCAGAGGGAGTGGTCCCTCCGGAAAGCAGATAAGGGTGGGGAGGGAAAGATGTCTTTGGTGGTGGGGTCGGATTGCAGATGGCGGAAGTGTCGGAGGATGATGCGTTGGATCTGGAGGTTGGTGGGGTGGTACGTGAGGACGAGGGGGATTTTTTTTGGTTGTTTTTGCAGGATGAGTTATGGGAAATGTGGGAGACATGGTCGAGGGCGTTCTCGACCACTGCAGGGGGGTAGTTGCGGTCCTTGAAGAACGAGGACATCTGAGATGTACGGGAGTGGAAAGCCTCATCCTGGGAGCAGATGCAGTGGAGGCGCAGGAACTGGGAATAGGGGATGGCATTTTTGCAGGAAGGTGGGTGGGAGGAGGTGTGTTCTAGGTACCCTACCCTGAAGAAGTTACCCTCTTCCCTCCGGACAAACCTCAGGGGATCTCTCTCATAATCTCTTCGGCCTTGAAACTGTTCGACCATGTCCTGAAGCAAGCCAGGTACTGCAGCCACATCACCTTTCTTAATACCTGCCTACGGAACCAGATCATCCCCAATGGACTACAATCCACATTCAGGCCTTCCCAATTTGGCCCCAACCGTGACAATATCTACATTCAGAACATTGAGATCCTTCAGAAGCGTTTCTTCCTGCGACTCCTGAAACACACACTCGCAGCAATGCGCCGGCATCTCCAGGCACTACAATCAAGCCTACCCCAGCTCAGAGCCTCCTTCTCCCAGACCTGCAAAGGACCTCTCCTGTTCTTTATTCTTCGTAGGATCCACAACCTGAACTCACAATTCTACTCAGCTTTATTGGACACAAAAAACCGTAAGTACAGTAAACTTACTGATGCCCACCACCCAAAACGGGCTTCCCCCACCTCCCAAATCCCCAGCCCTACACAGGACCTCCCCCACAATGTACCCGCTGCCATTGGCCACGAGGCTACTGTCAGAGAACCCACAGATGACGTTACATCCGCCACCGCCAGGTACCCCACTTCCGGGACAGCGAACGCCATTGCTGCTGAAGCCACCGCCTCTATTCCCCGAGACCAACACCACAGACACTACCGTCACCGCTGCTGCCGCCGCCTACCACGCTCCGCCGACGCAACCCCGCCCACCACCGCCAACGCCGGCATCGCTCCGCCCACTGCCTCCACAGCCAGCAGCTCCAGAGGAGACAGCAACACTGAGCCCTACCGAGTCTTCACCATCTCCCCTGCCAGACCTCCCCCTCACTGAGGATGAACGGTCAGTCCTCAGTAAAGGGCTCACCTTTGTCCCCCTCCACCCACATATCAACGAATACCGCTCATGCTTGGATATTGAGCAGTTTTTCTGTTGCCTCCGCCTCCACGCTTACTTCTCCAACCGCGAATCTAACCCTCCCTCTACTGACCCCTTCTCCCGCCTCCAACACACCCCCTCCTCCTGGGCACCACCCCAAAGCCTCCTACCCTCCCTCGACCTCTTCATCTCCAACTGCCGTTGAGACATCAATCACCTCAACCTCTCCAACCCTCTCAAACACTCCAACCTCTCCCTCGCAGAACGTGCAGCCCTCTGCTCCCTCCGCTTCAATCCCAACCTCACCACAAAACCCGCGGACAAGGGAGGGGCAGTTGTAGTATGGCGCACTGACCTCTACATCGCTAAGGCCAGGTGCCAACTCTCTGACACCTCCTCCTACCGCCCCCTGGATTATGACCCCAGCCCCAAGCACCAAACCATCATCTCCCAAACCATCCACAGCCTCACCACCTCAGGTGACCTCCCACCCACAGCCTCTAGCCTCATCATTCCCCAACCCTACACCGCCTGCTTCTGTCTCCTTCCCAAAATCCACAAACCTGAATGCCCTGGTCGACCCATTATCTCCGCCTACTCCTGCCCCACCAAACTTATCTCCACCTATCTCGACTCCATTTTCTCCCCCTTGCCCCAGGAACTCCCTACCTACGTCCATGACACCACCCACGCACCCCACCTCCTCCAGAACTTCCAATTCCCCGATCCCCAACACCTCATTTTCACTATGGACGTCCAGTCCCTACACACCTGCATTCCCCACGCCAATGGCCTAAAGGCCCTTCGCTTCTTCCCGTCCCGCAGGCCTGACCAGTCCCCCGCCACTGACACCCTCATCCACTTAGCCAAACTTGTCCTCACCCTCAACAAATTCTCTTTCAATTCCTCCCACTTCCTACAGACAAAGGGGGTGGCCATGGGTACTCGCATGGGCCCAAGCTGTGCCTGCCTCTTTGTAGGCTACGTGGAACAATCCCCCTTCCAAAGCTGCACTGGCCCTAAACCTCACCTCTTCCTCCGTTACATTGATGACTGTATCGACACCGCCTCGTGCTCCCATGAGGAGCTCGAACAGTTCATCCACTTCACCAACACCTTCCACCCCAACCTGAAGTTCACCTGGACCATCTCCAGCACCTCTCTCACCTTCCTGGACTTCTCTGTCTCCATCTTGGGTAACCACCTTGAAACTGATATCCATTTCAAGCCCACAGACTCCCACAGCTACCTAGAATACACCTCCTCCCACCCACCTTCCTGCAAAAATGCCATCCCCTATTCCCAATTCCTTCGCCTCCACTGCATCTGCACCCAGGATGAGGCATTCCACTCCCATATATCTCAGATGTCCTCGTTCTTCAAGGACCGCAACTTCCCACTCCGCAGTGGTCAAGAATGCCCTCAACCATGCCTCCCGCATTTCCCGTAACTCATCCCTCACACCCCGTCCCCACAATAACAACCAAAAAAGAATCCCCCTCGTCCTCACGTACCACCCCGCCAACCTCCAGATCCACCGCATCATCCTCCGACACTTCCGCCATCTGCAATCCGACCCCACCACCAAAGACATCTTTCCCTCCCCACTCTTGTCTGCTTTCCGGAGGGACCACTCCCTCCGCGACTCCCTTGTCCGCTCCACACTCCCTTCCAGCCCCACCACACCCGGTGCTTTTCCCTGCAACTGCAGGAAGTGCTACACCTGCCCCCACACCTCCTTCCTCACCCCAATCCCAGGCCCCAAGAAGATGTTCCATATCAAGCAGATGTTCATCTGCACATCTGCTAATGTGGTATACTGTATCGGCTGTACCCGTTGTGGCTTCCTCTACATCGGGGAAACCAAGCGGAGGCTTGGGGATTGCTTTGCAGAACACCTGCGCTCAGTTCGCAACAAACAACTGCACCTCCCAGTCGCGAACCATTTCAACTCCCCCTCCCATTCCTCAGACGACATGTCCATCCTGGGCCTCCTGCAGTGCCACAATGATGCCACCCGAAGGCTGCAGGGACAGCAACTCATATTTCACTTGCAGCCCAATGGTATCAATGTGGATTTCACAAGCTTCAAAATCTCCCCTCCCCCTACAGCATCCCAAAACCAGCCCAGCTCGTCCCCACTTCCCTAACCTGTTCTTCCTCTCACCTATCCCCTCCTCCCACCTCAAGCCGCACCCCCATCTCTTACCTACTAACCTCATCCCGCCCCCTTGACCTGTCCGTCCTCCCTGGACTGACCTATATCCTCCTTACCTCCCCACCTACACTCATCTTTACTGGCTCCATCTCCGCCTCTTTGACCTGTCTGTCTCCTCTCCACCTATCTTCTCCTCTATCCAATTTCTATCCGCCTTCCCCTCTCTCCCTATTTATTTCCGAACCCTCTTTCCCCCCCCCCATTTCTGATGAAGGGTCTAGGCCCAAAACGTCAAGATTTCTTGCTCCTATGATGCGGCTGGCCTGCTGTGTTCATCCAGCTCTACACCTTGTTATCTCGGATTCTCCAGCATATGCAGTTCCTATTATCCCTGATACAAAAATTGACTGATGGGTTGAGTAAGTGGGCAAATAGATGGCAGATTACAGTGTGATGTGGATAAATCGGAGGTCATCCCATTTGGCAGCAAAAAGAAGAGGCAGTTTAGGATCTGAATGGTGATAGATTGGGAAAGGGGAGGTGATCTTGTATACCTTGAGGGTTTGCATGCAGTTGGGGAAGTCAGCGAATAATGTGTTGGCCTTCACAGCAAATGTGAGCCTATGGAATTCTGTGTTCCAGAGAGTGGCTGAGGCCAAAGCATTGAATGTTTACAAGAAAGAGTTTGATATAGATCTTAGGGTCATGGGGATGCTTTTCGGACCTGGCTGCAGGATTTATATTCTATCCCGTTTTTGAATTTACAATTTCCTTGGCCAATGTGCCCCATACACAGCATCCCTTGCGGTCTGGCCAAGTTGGCAATGTACTTGACGGATAGATTCCTCCTTTTTGAACAGAGAGCTTGTGCGAATGTATTCCAAACCTATTTACAGTAGGTTGGTTTTGGTCGTTGTCTGGGAGGGGGTGCTACTTGGCATTGTGAAAACCTTTGCGTATATTGGTAAAGCCTCCCACTAAACATTTGACAAGTGATTTGGTCACATGTACAGATTGAGAGAAAAATAAGAAATCCATCATGGCAACCCATACTGAATTCGTGAGACTCAAATACATAGACATAAAAGAAACCTGTGTTAAGTATACAAAATCCAGTAATAAGAGCAATAGGAGTGAGGTTAGTGATAATAGCCCTGGACATTCTTTTTGTCCAACACCTCGTTTCAGCCTCCACTCCATGCATCTTTCTAAGGCCTAGTGGCATTTTTGCTGGACGGTTAATCCAGATACCAAATTTTCTGGTGACCTGGGTTTGAATCCTGCCGTGGAAGGTGGTGGAAATTAAATTCAATAAATTCCAATGGCCTGGTGGCTCAGCGGTTAGCACTGTTGCTTCACTGTGTCAGGGACCAGGTTTGATTCTACCCTTGAATGACTGTCTGTGTGGAGTTTGCACATTCTCCCCGTGTCTGCGTGGGTTTCCTCTGGGTTCTCTGGTTTCCTCCCACAGTCCAAAGATGTGCAGGCCAGGTGGATTGGCCATGCTAAATTGCTCATAGTGTCCAAAGATGTGCAGGCTAGTTGGATTAGCTGTTGCAAATGCAGGGTTACAGGGATAAGGTAGGGGGTGAGCTGGGTGCTGGAGTGCTGGGAGAGTTAGTGTGGGCTTAATGGGTCGAATGGCCTGTTTACACACTGTAGGGACTCTATGATAAAAATCTGGGATTAAAGTCTAATGATGATCATGAAAACATTGTTGATTGTAGGAAAACTGAATTTTTAGGGAAGGAAACTGCCACCCTTACCTGGTCTCGCCTTAATATGTAACCCCAGACCCACAGCAATGTAGTTGACTGTTAACTGCTCTCTGGACAATTAGGCATGGGCAATAAATGCTGCCTGGTCAGTGACATCCTCATCCTGTGAATGAATAAAAACAATGCATTAGTCATAGTGAACGCGTCCATCTTTCGGGATATCTCTTTTCCAGCTGGCAACATTAATTGTTATTACATAGTGAGGTTCACTAAAGAAATTCAATGAGGACTACAGCAAAGTGTGAAAGGAGCTGAATCCATGTATAAATGTATATATCTGAGCCCCACTTAAAAACACACCCCACCAGTCTATCTCGCCTATCTTGTCTTTTAACTCTATTGTCTGTTGCATTATCCAAGTACAAGTCCAGTGGGTGATCATAGAATCCCTACCGTGTGGAAACAGGCCCTTCGGCCCAACAAGTCCACACCGAACCTCAGAGTATCCCACCCAGACTCATCCCCCTATAACCCACTTAATCTACACATCCCTGGACACTACAGGCAATTTGGCATGGCCAATCCACCTAACCTGCACAACTTTGGACTGCGGGAGGAAACCGGAGCACCCGGAGGAAACCCACGCAGACATGGGGAGAATGTGCAAACTCCACACAGACAGTTACCCGAGGGTGGAATCGAACCTGGGTCCCTTGGGCCCCATTAACTCCATTTGGATTTGATCCAATTTCTCTGGCAGGGGTTTTATATCTGTGTCATTTTTCTCAAAAGATTTCCCAAAAGATTCTCTTAATTTGTCACTAATGTTTATGAATGCCCCGTGCTTTCAATGGATGTCAGTTAGTTCTATTATGCCCGAAAGTTGAATTCTCACACTGGCATTTCTTGATTAAGGTAATCACAATCCAATATGTCAGTCTGCAGACTCTTAACCTCCAAATGCAGTTTAAATCAATGTTTGTTTTAAAACTACACAGGGGTCTGTCTGCTTTACTTTCCCTTTTTTATTTTGCCTTTTCTTGGTCTTTTATTTTTTACTTAACCTTCTTGTGAAGAGCTCAGTCGTGGCAACAACTGAATCAATCTATTAATCAACCCACCATTAGGACATGCAGAACAAATGGGCAAGCGATGATGTGGTCCATTCGTTCACACTTACTGAGAGTGGTCACTATCGGTGTCTCCTTTCGTTCTGCAGCATATGGAGGAGTACCATGATACACCAACAGCATTCCTTTCTTTTTAATGCCAATGTTTTTGACTTCAAAAGTTCTCAACCCGACTCTGTCACTAGGGATGATTAGGGTTCCTAACACCAAGCCTGGTGCCTCGCTGAGAGTGCCTTCACAGACCACATCTTGGCTTACTGCCTCAATTGGAAGCTGGAAATGTTAGCATGTCTTCTTCCCTGGTCCAGATGTTCCAGATGTTCATCACTGATTCAAGCCAAGACTTTCCCCTGACCAACCTGCCTGAGATCCTCCCTGAGTTGCTCAGCCATCCAGACAGCTGCCTGCTGTCATCCATGATTTCACCCTGGATGATCTGGTTGACAGTTTCTGTATGACCTTCGAGTATGGTCACTCAGTCGTGGCTAACCTGGTTCCCTGTTAAATGTCCTGCTGTCTCCTGCTGGTTGTCCTTGTTTAATTCCTTAAAGGCTTGTTTGACTTGCTGGGTTAAGATCCAAATGAACCAAATCAAAGGATGCTTCTCCCCCTTATGCTGCAGCTAGTTCATGAAGGAATTCTCTTCTCTCATGCTCATTAGTTACAGGTCATGGTTTACCCTCATATTTTCCTGTTCCCTCATCCCATTATTCAACCAGTCAGGTGTGAGTATAATCATTTCAGTTGAGAATGGCAGCATTCCAATAGCTGGATCCCTGATAAAACTCTGATCAATTCGTGTGGATATGGTTGGAAAAAAAAGTTTGCATGTGGGTTTCATCATGGCTCTGTTGTGTGGACCTGGAAAGCTTTGGGACAAGATAGGGAAGGGAACTTTATTGCTGGCCTTGATCCATTTTTAATCTCATATTCTAGCAATTCTCCCGGATTTCCCTTCCAGAGCATGGTCAGCCTGACTGTAATCCTTTGTCTGGGCTGTGTGCCGGGCATCCCACCACCATGCTCCAATTTTCAGAGAGCACCCCCATCAGATTATCTCTGATCCTACATTCATATAACAAGGTGTGGAATTCCCATTTAGTTTTCTGTACACCATAATTTGGTGATTACACCTGAAATTAACCAATTTAATGGGGTGGACCCAGAGGATCCCATTTAAGCACACCACTGGCACCAGATGGGTTGCACCACTGGTATCCCTGAATACATTAGTTTCCCATTTGACTGAGTAATACTTTTACATAAAGCAATAATACTTATACATGACAGAAAGAAAACCAAGGCTTCGAGTAGATTTCATTATCGCCTCGGAGTGTTTTCTCCGACAACAGATTAAGAATAAAACAGATTAAGAGTAAATTAAGTATCAGTGTAAGTATCGGTGTTGAACATCTGACTCGTATTTTAAGTAACATTACTCAGTTGTCAGATTGTCACCTATTCTTACCATTTCTTTCACACATATGTAGTGCTGACTGTTAGGGTTCAGTGAATAGTGACTGTTTAGTCAGGGTTATACGAGCAAATCCATAATGCCAGGGCCCAGTGAGTCTGTGTCCTCACTGGAGATGGCCATCAGTGTTGGGGAAGGCGAATCGGCCTCCTGGCGCAAGGGCTATTCTGTTAATAGGTTCTCTATTTTGTGCCTGTGATGCCGTGGTTTGCTCCTTGGCGGGGAGTCTGGTTGGGGGAGCGACGTGTACCTCGAAAGGAAGTCGGCTTCTGACTTCTCGTCTGTGATGGTGTCCGATAGTGGGAGGGGGTGATCCCAAGGTCAGATCAGCAGGCGGGGCTGAGAGCTAACAGGGCTCGTCTAGTTCTCGGCTTGAATCAGACTGCATTTGCCCAAGCAGGGTGTGAAAGTGATGGGACCTATCCCGGGGTGGGTGTGGGTTCATCTGGTTTGCGTGGTACCACCCTGTTTATCTGAATCCAGTACAAGTCCATCCCTTGTGCAGCCTACAGTATCTACAATGGACTGGGGTCCAGAAAACCTGGAGGCCAGGAAGGAATCAGGCTGATAGACTCAGAGCATGCCTTGTATTCTGAGGGGTGAGCTTTGATATTGAAATAAGCTCGACCCAGTTTTTGTCTTGTGCTCATTTGTGCAGCGTTCACATTCTCTAGCAGGGTGTGGCAGTGGATTTGTGGGTGAGAGCCTATGAATTATTCAGGTTCTGATAGATCCAAGCCTAATATAAGCTCAATGCCTCTCGTGTGTCGGCCTGGCATCAGGAGGTGTGCGATAAACCCAGTGGAACTTGAACACGAGTTCTTCGTAGTCATAAGGATGAGGCGTTGTACAACATCACATGTAGTGCTGAACTACTGCCCAGTTTTCCTGAGTTTAAGGGTTTGATTCATACACTAAACAATACCCCTGGATTGGGGGTGGACAGAAACGGGAAACTTTTTGGTTGATGCCAAAGGGCACCATGACTTCTTCCCTGACTTGACTGGTGAAGTGGGCGCCCTGATCAGAGTCAACACTGTGGGGAAGGTGCCATCTTGTTGTTGGATAAGGCCGGAAATGTGAGACATTACAGTGGACTAGAATGAGTCAACTGCAAGCTCGGCAGAAGACATTGCAGAAAGAAATTCTCTGGGGTGCCATAGTTAGCACTGCTGCCTGACAGTGCCAGGGACCCAGGTTCAACCCCAGCCTTTGGGTAACTGTTTGTGTGGAGTTCTCATATTCTCTCTGTGTCTGCGTGGGTTTCCTCGGGGTGCTCCAGTTTCCTCCCACAGTCCAAAGATGCGCAGGTTAGATGGTTTGGCCATGCTAAATTGTCCATAGTCCTGAGGGACGGTAGGCCGGGTAGATTGGCCAAAGGAAATGTAAGGTGACAGGGATGGGGTGGGTCTGGGAAGGATGCTGTTCGGAGGGTTGGTGTGGACTCAATGGGCTAAATAGCCTGCTTTCACACTGTAATCATTCTATGATTCTAAGGTGAATAGGTTAACATGCCCAAGTTCAGGCTACAGTTTGGAAGAATGGACAGAATGACATTCCAGCTGTTGTGAAGACCAATGGAGGGGTGGGGTAAGTTATGCTTGAGACCATAAAAGGGAGAAAGATTTGCACAAAGCAAAGGAATTTGACAATCGCTGGCTATGTATGGTATAACGATTCAGAATTGGACAAACTTCACAAATAATTCCAAACAAGGTAACCAGAATGCCAAATTGTCAGGTATGAACTGTTCAAAAAGCAGTCCCAGTAAAGTCCCGATTTCAGCAGAACATTGTGGACTAACTCTGCAGGAGATATCCCAAGCCAGGAGGCGGGGTGAAGACATTGAGAAGAGTTGCAGCCTGGACAAATGCCAACGCTTTTGGGTAGTAACATATGGGGTTGGTTACAGAACCCAGGGTAGTGAAAGACAGTGATTGAGATATCCCTAGTAGTTAATGGCATGTATCCTTTACTTAAGTACTGAATAAATTGAGTTTTGTAGTGCTCCAAGTAAATACTGATGTCTCACAGAGACAGGCAACATTGTGAAACTCTGTTGCACTGATCTTAGCTGTGATCTTTGTTGTGTTGGTCCATGTGGGGAATGCTTCAACCCATTTGATAATGGAATCAATGATAACAAGAATGTATTTGAATACCCTGGGCAGGTGGTTTGGGATTAGATATAGTCAGGCTGAAGGTTTTTGGCAAGATTTGGCTACCAGCACAAATCCTTTCCTGGGTGATATCGACTCATAGCTTTCCATGGGTATCATCATATTGATAAATTATTTGACTGTGGTCGCAATGTGGTAACACGTAGAGACCTTCTTTTAAGGTCAGGCCTTCGTGGATTGAAATTTACTTTCTCAATTTTTTATAGCTGACTGGGTATTTTCCTTGCAGGATGTGGTTCAAATCCGGGCCATTGTGACGAGGTCAGCCAGGTGGACCTTATAGAATATGAGTTCCCTGATTGGGGAAGTTAACCTGGTCCAATCAGGGAGCCCTGGCTGACAGGTAAAAGCAGGAGGGTCAGAGATACTGCTCACTCTGACAGCTGGCTGTGAGAGAGATGGATCAGTGTCAAGAACTTTCCACATGTAACTAAAGGGTGACTTGGTGACATAATATCGCCCTCTGTGGAGTTATTTCAAGAAATCCGAGTTTAAGATCCTCAGTGTTTGTATGTTTGACTGTGATGGCCATGCTTTGCATTGTTCCAGGAACTGGTGGCTCCCAGGGTTGCTCTTGCTTGGCCCAGTTTATCTGCTATAATGTTACTTGCAGACGAGGTTTTATGACAGACTTTTACTTTGATAACTCTGTCCTTGGAGTTGTTGGAAAATGTCTTTCGACAGAGGTGCAGGTGGGAGGGGCTTTCCACCTGCAGAGACGAAAATCCCTCTGCTTTCCCCAAAGTGAGAGGAAAGTCTGTGAGGCTGTTGCAGATGGACATACTGTCCAAATGGATGTTTAGCGGTTGCGGGAGCTGTTCCTGATTAGTTACCATGTGCCTGACTGCAGCAATCTGGTCAGCTTGTGCACTCTTGTGGCTGGGGCGCTTTAAAGCTGTTTCCATTACGGGCTTGTCCCTGTGATCCTCAATGTATAAGTCACAGTCTATTCCTCCTGATTCCATCCTCGACCATGGAGGAGGCAGGCTATTGATCCCCTGTCTGGTTGCTCTCCCTGTGAGTTGGGTAGGAATGGCTCTTTGGGGTTGCTGGGAGCTGTAATTTGGCGTTGGTGGGTGTTGCCTCAGTAGTTGAGGTTATCTGCAAGAAAAGGTGGATGCTTGGATGTGTTTAATATTGATGTCACTTCCTTGGAGCAGCAGGGCCCCCTTATTTTGCGGGTATGGCTCACTGTGCTATGTTTGATTTGACTGTTGGACGCAGGTGTGTTCTGTGAGTGTGGTGAGCGTGTTTAAGCCAATAATATATGAGAACCAGTGGACCGCCCAGAAAACTGCCAGTAAGTGTCACACTCAGAAGGAGAAACCCTGCGTGACCCGGGTTAATAACCTAGAAGCACGTGCCACTGGCCCCAATCTGTCATGTGGTTCCTGTAGCAGGATAGCTGAGAGAATAGTGTCAGTGGTGGCTCCCTCTGGTGCAATGGGTCGCTCAGTGTCTGGGACTCGTGATCCTGCTGCCCATGCTAAATGTGTTCCTCTGTTATTCTGCCTGGTTCCATCGGGTGTCTTTCTTGAAGAGTTGGGATAGGGGTGTATCCTTTAGAGTGAAGCTGTCAATGTAGTTCCAGCACTACTGTACGAGTCTCGGAGAGGAGCAGAGTGAGCTGACATCATTGGATAGAGGGAATGTGGTCACTGCTCTTCTCTTCAATCTTATGTTTCCTGTGGGCAAAGGTGGTTGCTAGATATGAAACCTGTGTCTTCATGATCTGGGGTTGACCATCAGTCCAGTTTGGTTAATTGGGTCAATAATTCTGCCGCTAACGTAAAGTGTTTCTGCCTAGTAACTGTCCGCAGCAACTGGTCATTTACACATTGTAGCAGACATCCCAGTTTTGCAAGTGCTTTTTGGCCCTGGGCCAAGATGGAAGATGGATGGTGAGTTATAGAATCCCTGGGAGAACATAGGTCCAAGTGTATTGCTGGCCCTGAAACGTGAAGGTGGACGTGTGTTGGCATCTCTGATCCAGTGAGGTGGACCAGAACACATTACTAATGCCCAGTCCTGTGAATTAACGAGCTTCAGGGGTTTGCTTCTTCATAGTTTCAGGATAGTGGCCACTTTCAACGACCTGATTGAGGTGAGTTTATTTAGCTCCCGATAGTCAATGGTGTCCAGGAACCATCAGGTTTCTGGGCAGGCCATAGCGGGGAAATGTTAGTGGAGACACAGGGGCGGAAGACCCCCGATCTGACAAACTGAAAATGACTTTCGTCTCCTTACCCTTTGCCTGATACTGGAACAATTTTGTTTCTGGGGTCTAAGGTCAGGGCCCTCCATCATTACCCCTAGCCCCCTACACCTTTCCACGTGCCTGCTGTAGTTGTATTTGTGCTGGGTGAAGGCATGTGTGTTTGGGGCAATGATATTCTGAGTCTCTACGTTATCAATCGTCCATGAGGGATTTATCCAATTTTCCAAAGGCACAGACTCTATGTTGGTAGTGTCCAGTGGGGATTTCTGTTGGGAGTCGCTGGAGTGATTACTAATATGGTTTTTGGGTGAATAAGATAACCGAGTGCTGGACGATCAAATTTCCTAACCAGAAAGGGACTGGGTGTGTCTGGCTTTCCTGTTGGTCTGGGAGTTTATCAGTGGGAATTCCCTCCTTCTGGGATCAGAGGGATTATTCCTTGTTCTCGTAGATATATTTCCGCCCCCAACCCCCAGCGCCACCACTCATTCTTCCAGGCTGGAAATGGCCATGGGGAGTGTGGACTGCACTCATGCAGACCATTTTCTTTCCCTTGTCCTGTTCCTTACCTTCCTTTTCCCAGGCCCATAATCATTTTCACAGAGCCCTAACTTCAGTACGGTCATGTACGCCCACTCCGCCGTCAACGGTGTATCCAGTTTACTTGTCATTGAAGAGTGAGGTTGGATCAGTCCGTGTTCCTGAATACTTGGATAAATTGGAGCCACAGTTGCCCGGTTGGATGTTGCCCCTTTCTCTGACCTCAATTGTGCAAACCATCCATGGGATCCTATCTGTCATATCTAAAGGCAACTAGGACTGCTAAATTCATTTGTTCCAGGATACCACCACCGGTCTGGCAAAGCTGAACGTACGTGGGCTACATAATCATGAATACAGTCTATCCTTACTCATCTAACCCCTTGCAATTCCCCTTGGTGATAAATTTCATCAAAGAAGGAGTAAGAATCAGAAGTAACATACTTGCCACATGTCTGCATGGGTTTCTGCCGGGTACTTTGGTTTCTCCCATAGTCCAAAGATTTGCAGGTTAGGTGAATTGACCATTGGAAATGTAGAGTTATACAGAGAAGGCTAAGAGCTAGGTCTGGGTGGGACACTCTTCGGAGGGTTGGTGCAGACTCAGTGGGCTGTTTCCATGCGGTAGGGATTCTATAATTCTACTGAGACCTTTGCGATGTTGAACAATTAAGTGGTGGTTGTAACATAATCTGATCTTGGCTGTTCAATCATAGAAGATCATGATCATAGAATCCCTACAGAATGGAAACAGGCCCTTTGGCCCAAGAAGTCCACACCAAACCTCAGAGCATCCCACCCTGACCCATCCCCCTAATCTACACATCCCTGAACACTACAGGCAATTTAGCATGGCCAATTCACCTAAACTGCATATCTTTGGACTGTGGGAGGAAACCGGAGTATGTGGAGGAAACCCACACAGATACAGGGAGAATGTGCAAACTCTTCTGTGCTGGGTGATAGTTTCTGGGGCAGGGGAGGGGACAGATTGGCCTGCAGCTTTGGAGAAACATGGCGGGGGTCCCCTATATGTGTTACTTCCTGATAGATGTATATGGGACCTCTGTTGATTCCTTCTCAATTGACTCTTCACTGTCTCCCATGTTTGCGCTACCCCAAAGACACATGGCAGTGGGTAAAGTGTTGGAAAGGATTATAAGAGATAGGATTTATAATCATCTAGAAAGGAATAATTTGGTTAGAGATTGTCAATACGGTTTTGTGAAGGGTAGGTTGTGCCTCACAAACCTTATTGAGTTCTTTGAGAAGGTGACCAAACTGGTGGATGAGGGTAAAGTGATTGATGTGGTGTATATGGATTTCAGTAAAGCGTTTGATAAGGTTCCCCACGGTAGGCTATTGCAGAAAATTTGGAGGAATGGGATTGAGGGCGATTTAGCGGTTTGGATCAGAAATTGGCTAGCTGAAAGAAGACAGAGGGTGGTGGTTGATGGGAAATGTTCATCCTGGAGTTCAGTTACTAGTGATGTACCACAAGGATCTGTTTTGGGGCCACTGCTGTTTGTCATTTTTATAAATGACCTGGATGAGGGCGTAGAAGGATGGGATAGTAAATTTGCGGATGACACTAAAGTCGGTGGAGTTGTGGATAGTGCAGAAGGATGTTGCAGGTTACAGAGGGACATAGATATGCTGCAGAGCTGAGCTGAGAGGTGCCAAATGGAGTTTAATGCGGAAAAGTGTGAGGTGATTCACTTTGGAAGGAGTAACAGGAATACAGAGTACAGGGCTAATGGTAAGATTCTTGGTAGTGTGGATGAGCAGAGAGATCTCGGTGTCCACGTGCATAGATCCCTGAAAGTTGCCACCCAGGTTGATAGGGTTGTTAGGAAGGCGTACGGTGTGTTAGGTTTTATTGGTAGAGGGACTGAGTTTCGGAGCCGTGAGGTCATGTCGCAGCTGTACAAAACTCTGGTGCGGCCGCACTTGGAGTATTGCGTGCAGTTCTGGTCGCCGCATTATAGGAAGGATGTGGAAGCATTGGAAAGGGTGCAGAGGAGATTTACCAGGATGTTGCCTGGTCTGGAGGGAAGGTCTCATGAGGACAGGCTGAGGGACTTGAGGCCGTTTTCGTTAGAGAGAAGAAGGTTACGAGGTGACTTAATAGAGACGTACAAGATGATCAGAGGATTAGATAGGGTGGACTGTGAGAGCCTTTTTCCTCGGATGGTGATGGCTAGCACGAGGGGGCATAGCTTTAAACTGAGGGGTGATAGATATAGGACAGATGTCAGGGGTAGGTTCTTTACTCAGAGAGTAGTAAGGACATGGAATGCCTTTCCTGCAGCAGTTGTAGACTCGCCAACTTTAAGGGCATTTAAATGGTCATTGGATAAACAATTGGATGATAAGGGAATTGTGTAGGGTAGATGGGCTTCAGTCTGGTTTCACAGGTCGGCGCAACATCGAGGGCCGAAGGGCCTGTACTGCGCTGTAATGTTATATGTTCTATGTTCTATCTGAACAATCCATCTGTTTGTGTAAATGAGGAACACAGCTGTACAGACCACACCTCAGGGAGGTTACACATTGCTCTAAAAGAGAGTGCTGAACATGGTAGCCAGCACCAACCCCAGTTTAGCTCATGAGGACAGGTTGTATAAGCTTCAACATAGAAGCTCAGAGGTGATCTCATCGAGGGATTTGAATTGGTAAAAGAATCACATCAGAGAGAGCCAGAAAGTGGAGAATGCAACATTGCATTTTCCCCTATGTAACATCGACAGACATTACCCCCTGTCTGAGCCTCAGGAGCCTACTGACCTCCAGCTTTCATTTACTCTCAACTTACCAATTCCAACACAATTCTGGCTGGTCAGTCTCCTATATGAAAGTAGGAGTCTTCTATTTAATGTGGAGCTGAGAAGAATTTTGTCTTTCAGAGAGTCAGTGGCTGATGGAAATTCTCCTCTGCATACAGCAGGAAGGGCTGGGTGTTTGAATAAATTCAAGGCTGAGTTTGATGTTTGAACAACAAGGGACTCGGTGGGGGAAGACAGGACAGTGTGTTGAGGTTACCATTGGATTAGATGTGATTTTACCAAACAGCAGAGCAGGATCAAAGAACTGAATGACCAGCCCATCTCTGGGATTGAGTTCTCATCTGTTCAAGTCTTCAAAATAAAGGCTATTCCATTCAGATTTCTCACTTTCTTTGGGACCTCACACTAATTTTCTGCATTTGGACTTCCAATTCTTTCTACTTATCTGCACATTAGTCAGAGTTCACTCACATTTAACATCTCACATTTACATCTTTGCTCTTAACACAATGAAATGTCTCTAAATGCTTCACAACCCATTTATGAACCAAAATATGACACTGACCGTCTAAAATCAGGAAAGCACACCGAATTGGAGAAATGTTTAGGAAGAGTATTTCAGAGCTTAGAGTGCACGTGACTCTAGCAGAAAATAGTTGTGGCCCATTTAACTTTAAATATCATCCATATGTTTATCGAGGGCCGAAGAGCCTATACCGCGCTGTAATGTTCTATGTTCTATGTTCCATGTTCTCTATCTTTTGTGGCACACCGTGTGTTTCCTGGTTGTAACAGTTTTATCTTTTCCTGTGTTACAATTGTGCAGCACTCTTACTGTTGTCTGCAGCTCTTTACATTGGTGTTCTGGCCAATCAATATGGGAGTGGACTGCTTCCTGGTCCCTGACTGCCTTTCTCTCATTTGATTAGACCTTTTCATATTGGAACTGGAATTGTCCCATGTGGCTCAGGTTTCCCTGAATTCTCTCATCTTGTTCCTTAGCTGCAAGTTTTAACTTTCCTAATTCATCACTTGGAGTTCACTAATGTTCTTTAGGGAACGCAACTGCCATCCTTACCTGGTCTGGCCTATATATGCCTCCAGACCCACAGCAATGTGTTTGACTCTTAACTGCCCTTTGGGCAATTAGGGATAGGCATTAAATGCTGCCTGGCCAGCGACATCCTCATCCTGTGAACGAATGTAGAAAAAGAAAATTGCCCCTGGCGTGATCTAATTTTGGAAACTTTGCCTCGGAAATTCTCTGGGCTGCATGCCATCGCTATCTCTGTGATTACTTTAGCAGCCAGCTTCCCCAGTTCCCTGTGTTTTCCAACCATTGGTCCTGTGCCATGGAACCTTCATTCCAGGGCAAGTCTGGGTCACAGCAGAATTCTGTCCACTTGGGCCTTTTTAGGTATTGTTCGACAGCATCCTCCCAACTCTGACGCTGAGAAGCCTTTCCCATTTTTTCTTTCTCTTTGAGGTGATGGAGTATGTAGCAGGTCAACAGCTGCCAATGTCTCTGGACTACATGAGGTAAATGCCTGTTGCCCTGTTTAGGCTGATTCCCTCACATTTCCTCTATATCCCATTATCCCTTTCCAACTCGTGTTTTGTTCATTCCACTTCCAGAACACTGGGTTTACGGCCCAGAATGGGCCAGTCCTGATGTGTTGATCTCTCAATTGAATCCTGGCCCTTGTGTGGGGCACCTGCCCTCTTTACAATAGGTGTTGGCTGAAGGTTCACAGCATCAGGCAGTGTTGGCAGTTCGACTTTGGAGGACCTGGCAGTCATATCTAATTGAAAGCCACCCAGGGAAGCCAAATATTGCCCAAGCACTTTAGGATCCATCAGACACTTTGATTAATAAGTTATAAATGAATGTACCCACGTATCTCACGATACTGAATGGTTGAGTCACGACAGACACAGGTTGGTACTAAAATAGCCTGGTCCATCACCCACACAAACTAACAAGGCAAGGGAGGGCATATTGAATGGTAGGACACTCAGAAATACAAAGGTACCTTGGTGTGAACGTCCATAGAGTTTTGAAGGCAGTAGGACAGGTAGATGACATGCTTATCCAGGCATATAACCCTTAATTAGTTAAGATGTGGAGATGCCGATGTTGGACTGGGGTGGGACACAGTCAGAAGTCACACGACACCAGGTTATAGTCCGAAAACTTGTGATTTCAAATAAACTTGTTGGAATATAACCTGGTGTCGTATGACTTCTGACTTTTTAGTTAAGGCATTGAATACAAGAGCGAGGAGGCTTTGATGGTTCTGTTTATGACATTGGTTAGGTCAGAGCCGGAGGACTGGGCGCAGTTTTGGTCAGTCCATTACAGGAAGTATGTGATTGCCTTAGATAGAGTGGAGGAGATTCACCAGGATATTGCCTGGGTTGGAGCTATGTAGAGAGATTAGACAGGCTGGGGTTGTTTTCCTTAGAGCAGAGAAAGCTGATTGCAATTACAAAGTTCAGAGGGGCATGGATAGGATCGATAGGGAGGAACTTTTTTTCCCCTTAATAAAGGTGTCAATAGCCGGGGCACAGATTTAAGGTAAGAAGCAGGAGGTTTAGACGGGATTTGTGAAAATGTGTTTCTCCCAGAGGGTGGTGGCAATCTGGAACTCGTCGCTGGAAAGGATGGTACAGACGGAAAACACTAAGATACTTAAGAGATATTTAGATGAGCACGTGAAAAGTATTAACATAAAAGAGCAGGTTGGACACTTCTTCAGGAATCCAAAACGTCAGCTTTCCCGCTCCTCTGATGCTGTCTGGCCTGCTGTGTTCATCCAGCTCTACACTGTTTGTTATCTCTGACTCCAGCATCGGCAGTTCTTGTTATCTCTCACGAAATCATTACCCCCTTTGCCTCTCCCCCCAGACGGTCAGTTGATCGGTCTTTGCCTTTGCCGCGAGAATCACTTCTTTTTCATCTCCAGAAGATCCATGCGATTGATCAGCAGTTGAGCCCCGCTTTTTTGGATGGTTTTCTGGAATTTTCTACAGTTATCGCTAATCAGGGAGACTCACTTCATGGTTCAAAGCATTATCAGCCATTTGGATGGCTTGCTAATGTTTGTTTCTTTTTGCAGTGGGTCTGAGTGCCTTTCTGTCCGGTTTTTGGTTGAAAATGTGCATTCCTCCTTTATACGGTTGAACTGCTGACGAGATATGTCCTTTAGCAGAGATAGTAGGAACTGCAGATGCTGGAGAATCTGAGACAACAAGGTGTAGAGCCGGATGAACACAGCAGGCCAAGCAGCATCAGAGG
>JAHRHZ010000197.1:1074784-1111834 GCA_024137785.1 Ginglymostoma cirratum | reverse complement strand
ACTTCCGCCATCTGCAATCAGACCCCACCACCAAAGACATTTTTCCCTCCCCACCCTTATCTGCCTTCCGGAGGGACCACTCCCTCCGCGACTCCCTTGTCCGCTCCACACTCCCCTCCAGCCCCACCACACCCGGCACTTTTCCCTGCAACTGCAGGAAGTGCTACACCTGCCCCCACACCTCCTCCCTCACCCCAATCCCAGGCTCCAAGAAGACTTTCCACATCAGGCAGATGTTCACCTGCACATCTGCCAATGTGGTATACTGCATCTGCTGTCCCCGTTGTGGCTTCCTCTCCATCGGGGAAACCAAGCGCTTGCTTGGGGACCGCTTTGCAGAACACCTGCGCTCAGTTCGCAACAAACAACTGCACCTCCCAGTCGCGAACCATTTCAACTCCCCCTCCCATTCCTCAGACAACATGTCCATCCTTGGCCTCCTGCAGTGCCACAGTGATGCCCCCCGAAGGCTGCAGGAACAGCAAATCATATTCAGCCTGGGAACCCTGCAGCCCAATGGCATCAATGTGGATTTCACAAGCTTCAAAATCTCCCCTCCCCCAACCGCATCCCAAAACCAGCCCAGCTCATCTCCACCTCCCTAACCTGTCCATCCTCTCACCTATCCCCTCCTCCCACCTCAAGCCCCACCCCCATCTCCTATCTACTAACCTCATCACGCCCCCTTGACCTGTCTGTCCTCCCTGGACTGACCTATCTCCTCCCTACCCCCCTACCTACACTCACCTTTACTGGCTCCATCCCTGCCTCTTTGACTTGTCTGCCTCCTCTCCACCTATCCTCTCCTCTATCCATCCTCTGTCCGCCTCCCCTCTCTCCCTATTTATTTCAGAACCCTCTTCCCCTCCCCCATTTCTGATGAAGGGTCTAGGCCCGAAACGTCAAGCTTTCCTGCTCCTATGATGCTGCTTGGCCTGCTGTGTTCATCCAGCCCCACACCTTGTTATCTCGTCATCTAGAAGTTAACAGGATAGCCTGATTTCCCCTTTTTCTCCACAGTATCTGCAAGACCTGCTGAGTTCCTCCAGCAATTTCTGTTTCTGTTTCACATTTAATCATGTCGGCGTTCAGCGTAAGGGCAGATTCATCGAGTAGCTGAGAATGTTCACCGAGCTGTTCTGGCCGAGACACCTAGTGGCAGCTACTCTCAGGCATCCAGATGGGGAGAGCAGGTAAAAAAGGGGAACCCCTCTGGTCACAATTCTCATCCTGGGAAGTGAGTGACTATTGGAGGGGAACCGGGTTAGAACAGTTTCTTGAAACTGACGACACTGAAATGACAGCCCAGGTCATCCAAGCTACTTTCCACTGATGTCCTCTTCCCAATGGCATTCAGAATAATTTTACTGCAGAGACCACAGGTCAGAAATTCACCGAATTGTCGCAAGACAGAAGGACACCATTGGTCCATCATGTCGTGGAGGGTGGGGGGTGAGGTTGGGGAGGGTGTGAGGCAGCGGCGGGATGGTGTGGTGCTCTCTGAATGCACTTCTCTGTGAGTGCCATTCTCCTGCCATTTCCCTGTAAGCTGTACATTCCTTTCTAATAACCCTCCAACTGTCTTTCCATTACCTCCATTAAGCCCTGCCCACGTCTCAATGATGAAAGTCTGCAAAACTTAAAACAAAAGTATACCGTGCTTTATGTAAGAGAAAGACGTCTGGAGTGAAAATAGTTTTAACCAATAGCGAGGAATTGACTCGTGATAATTATTAGCCCTGTGTGGGAGCGATAAACGGACACTAGTCCATTGAGCCAGGAGGCCTCGGTTAAAGACGCACCCATTCCAGAGCTGTGTAATAACATCTCTGAACAGTTTGATTAGAAAATAGGTTAAAAATGCGCAGCCTTTTCTCCATATCTGACTTTCAACAAACTCTTACTATCCTGTACTTGCACTCGTTGGCGTTCCTGGTAAGGCACCTCTTGTTTGTAGCAGAGCTTTCAGTGCGCTTGTTAGCGGGGTCGGGGTCACGATACTGTTGCTTCATTCGAAGTGTTTGGTTTGTGCACAGTAATACCAGCTCCAAAGAAATATGCTCCAATTTCCAATTGTCCATTTAGTTACTGGAGAGGCCATACCGTGTTTCAAGTCCAGCCGTTAAGTGAAGATGCCTTCAGTTTGAGAGACAAAGTTGTAATTTTAAATTAGGGCCAAGCTTCAGCTGTGGTCACTGTTGACAAATGTAAATTTCTGAAAGTGACTTTCCCAACTTCCTGAACATCACGTCACAGCGTGTATCCGAGCGGTACTTTGGAGAGTCGGGCAACTATAGTCAAGAGAAGACTCGTCTAACAACAATTTACTTAAATATGGACATTTATTGAGTATTAATAAAAGACGAAAAATAAAGGAACATTTATTAAGTAAATAAAATGAATGAAAAAGAGAGGAATAAAACAATAAGCCTCACGCCCTTCTGGCTGCTGGGGACACGTCTATCAACACATGGCCTGGAGGCTGAGTTTGTTCCTGGCACTGCTCCAAATTCCAGTCCGAGGCTAAGTCCAACAACTTGGAACAAAACTCTCACTTATACATGGTACCAAACAGCAAGGTACAGAAAAAAAATCTACAGAGGACAAAGCTTCTGGCCAGTACAGAAAAGAGCTACAGAAAAATAAGCTACAGGCGTTGTCTTAAGCCCGTTAAGGAATGTTCACAGGACTCGTTCAAGGTCATGCAGCTTGTCACGTATCACCATTAACTTTGCCAGACTTTTTCCCCATTGTATACAACCTATTTTCTCATGCAGCTATCGAATATCATCATTAAATTTTAGTCCTTTGGTCCATCCTGTATAGGGAGCTGATACGTTCTTAATCCTGAAAAGAATTGCCATGGTGAATCAGCGACTGAGTTACTTTATGCTCAATTTTCTTCAGCGTTAAAAATGGTGGCCCAGGCTAACATATGCTGCCAGTCCGGTTGGGCTGATAGTGAAATTACATTTTACTGCCATTGTATCTAATTCAATATTTAGAATGGTACACATGCCCAGGACTCTAAAGTTATAACATCACTCTCCATGTATGAATGAATGTGCTTATAGCTGGGAGATAGGTGTGTGTCCCTCAACACAAAATGCACAGCACAATAGGAACAGGACAAGTAAACACATTCTTGAGAGAGGGGAAAATAGAGAAGGTGAATGCAAGTCAAATAAGTACATTTCTCTTACATAAAAATGTTGAAACAGAGTAAATGGGAGCAGGAGTAGGCCATTCGGCTCTTCAAGCCTACTACCCCATTCAGTAAGGAGCAAGGAGACCTGGGTGTCATGGTGGAACAGTTACTGAAGGTTGGAATGCAGGTTCAGCAGACAACAATGAAAGCTCATGGGATTCTATTCTTTATAGTGAGAAGATTAGAGTATGGGAGTAGGGATGTCTTGGTGCAGTTATACAAGGCCTTGGCGATGTGAGCTTGTGGCTAAAGGGGTCAAAAGGTACGGAGATAAAATGGGAATGGGACACTGACATTGTAAGATCAGCCATGATCATATTGAATTGTGCTGCAGGCTCAAAAGGCCAAATGATCTACTCTTGCAAATATTTTCCCTGTTTTTCTTTGTTTAATGATGATCATGGCTGATTCTCCCACATAGTCCCCATTCCATTTGTCTCTCCAAGCCCTTTGACCCCTTTGGCCCTGAGACCTATAACTCCTTGAAAATATTCAATGTTTTGGTTGCAACCACTTTCTGTGAGAGAGAATTCTATAGGCTCACCACTGTTTGGATGAAGACATTTCTCCTCATCACAGTCCTAAATGGCCTACCTCTGGTCCTGGACTCCCTGGTTATCGAGAATATCCTTTCTGCATTAGTTTAGTCCTGCTGGAATTTTATAGGTCTCCATGACATTCCTGCTTATTCTTCTTAAATCCACTAAATATAATCCTATCCAATCCAGTGTCTCTTCATACGTCAGTCCTGCCATCCCAGAAATCAGTTTATAAAACCTTCGCTGCCCTCCCTCTTTCTCCAGGACATCCTTCCTCAGATAAGGAGACCAAAACTGCGCACAATACTGCAGATGTGGTCTCACTAAGGCCCTGTACATAGAATTATAAATAATAATAAATCAAAATAGGAATGGAAGTCAAAATCTTGTGTTTGCCACTTCTGATGACCATATGATTGTCGTCACGTGGCAGTATTACTAAATAAAGGTGATAGTAGCTGTGTAATGCATCTTGCCTTAGGGCTGTTTGTTCAATGGAGTGAAACTGATGCTAGCCATTGTGCAATATGGAATCATCGCTTGTGACTACCACAAGCTATAAATATGTGAAAAGACGAACGTGCATACATCCATAATGCTAACAGAAGGATTCACTTTATTGAGACCATGGAACAACCAGTTATCATACAGGTCAAACATATTTACTATCCTGTGCTTGCACTAGTCGGTGTTCCAGGTAAGGCACTTTTTGCTTGCAGCAGAGCTTTCAGTGCAGTTGTTAGCAATGTTGGGGTCATGACACTGTTGTTTACTTTGAAGTGGTTGGTTTGTGCACATTAATAACCAGCATGAAAGAAATTTGCTCCAATTTCCAGCTGTCCACTTAGTTATCTGAGAGGATATACTTTCCTTCAAAGTCCAGCCATTAGTGAAGATGCCTTTGGTTTGAGAGACAATGTTGTACTTTTACATTAGGGTCAAGCTTCAGCTTTGGTCACTGTAAACAAGTGGAAAAGTTCTCAAAGTGATTTCTAGCTTCTTGGGGGAATGGGAAAGGGACATTCCGTGTTAATGTTGTAACTCTGGGAGGAGATTCTGCCCTCTGTTAAACGCCCTGACACACCGCTGGTGTGAGTGAGCCACTCTGCCCCTATTCTCATCCCACAACCCACACTGGCCGTCAGTCCAGCATGGCTGATGAGAAATTCAGGAATGTCCGAACACAGAGAGGCACTGGGTGTCCTGCAGCATTAACTGGAAACAACACTGAAAGGAGCATTGAAGCAACAGCTTAGGATATGAAGCTGCTATTTAAGAGCTCATGGAAAAGGATTTTAGGAGGACTGTGCATCAGGCTGGGTATTTACTACCAGCTCATTTCACACTCCTGGTGAAGGAAAAGCTCATCGCTTCAGGTGCATTTTCCTGGGGGATGTCTTTGAGGGAGGAACGTGATATTTTGGTGTATTTTCAACACAATAATGGAGAGTGTTGTCGATTTTCAGCTCCACCACCTGGTCATGTGAAATCTCCTTGGCAGAGCACAGTGGTCTGTGTGGAAAAGGCAGTGGAATGTATTTAGAGCAAATGACAATCCTCCTTCATTGGAGGCACTTTTTCTTTTAGGCTGAAATGCATTTTTTTTGGCAAATGTCTTGTTCACTGACACTTTTCACTATTTGGGCCATTGGCACTGTTCCTGGAGTATGTCAACACAAACCATAACCATCATTAATTCAGAAATTGTACAGCAATCTAAGCCCCTCATTCTGAAACTGCAAGATCTGACATTATGTTATGCCTGAATCTTTAAGTGGGCTAATATTGCAAAGCAAAAATAAATTAATGCTATGCCTACTATGGGCACACTACCATATCCATGTGATTACGGATCTAGCAACTCTGGGACAGGTTTTAATCTTTACATGTGAGTGCTGTGACCAGGATACAAATCTTTTAAAAAAGGTTATATACTTGTGAAACAGCCAATTGTTTTAACTGCATATACAAGGGTTTTTAAAAACATGTTAAAATTTGCAACCATAGTTGATGGATTTTTGCATTTTCAATACAGGACTACTCTAAACCTATCAGATATCCTGCTTCCCACCATTGCTTGCTCAAATTCATTACTTGGAAGGAACTAGTATCAAGTCAAGTCTATAAGAAGCTGTGCGGATGACCCCACTTATTCAGTAGTACTGCCCAAGTCACAATCATACATTACTGCTTCGACTGAAGTTGATTGTTCAACTTTTAAATTTCTCAATATAGTTGATTATTTAGTTTTCATTGTAAAACTGGAAGGAAAGTTGAGTTCCTCTGGGCCTTTTCCAGATGTCCCATCGTAAACTTCCAAAGTGATCCTGTCATGGCAGGAGTCATGTATTGGATTGTTGAATTAATCACAACGTCCAGGTGATGATATTTCACAAAGCTATCAATTGCTGTACCTAGCGTCTTAAATTAATTCAGAAAATCTGATGATTTGGATCCACAACAAATACATATGTTCTGCTCACCAACTAGAATGGTGACAGATAGAATTTTAACAACTAAAGAACAAAAATAGAACATTATATGAACTCCTCTTAAATTCACTAATTTTTGTGATCGTTTATTTGTGTTCTTTTTGCAGCTAATTTGCTGACAATCGTTATACTCTCCCGTGGAAAGTGTGGTCTCTCAAAATGCATCATCCATTACCTGGTGGCCATGGCAGTGGCTGATTTAATGGTCCTGTCATTTGAAGTAATTATATTTGAGATTGGAGATGCTTATTTCCCAGATACCTTTCTGAACTATACTCCTCTTTGTAGCCTCAATGTGGCTTTTATTTTTATCTCCATTGATTGTTCTGTCTGGCTAACTGTGACTTTCACCTTTGATCGATTTGTTGCTATTTGTTACCGAAAGTGGCAAGCCAAATATTGTACTGAGAAAAATGCCACTGTGGTGATAGCAGTGGTGTGTGCCTTAAGCTTTCTAGGTAATTCTCCATTCTATTTTGGATTTGAGCCTCTGGAAATAGTTGAAAATGTACCATGGCACTGCTCTGTAAAAGCAGACTTTTATGTCTTACCGCAATGGGCAGCTTTTCTGTGGGTTGACACAATTTTAACCCCATTTGCACCATTTGTTTTAATTGGGCTGCTCAACATTCTGACCATCAGACACATTTTAGTAACTAATAGATTGAGAAGTGGACTCCGTGGAAAGCGGGATATCAATGATTATACTGACCCCGAGCTGGAGAACAGAAGGAAATCTATCATTTTACTCCTTGCCATATCTGGCACTTTCTTATTATTATGGATGGTTATTTTCATATTTTTCATATCTGTGCAATTTAAGGATATACAATTTTTAGAAGCAAATTACAATGATCCTTACACCATTTCAGAACAATGTGGGTATATGCTTAGGAATTTGAGTACCTGTACAAACACGTTCGTGTATGGAGTCTCACAGGGAAAGTTCCGCAAGGAGGTTAAGAATTTTGTTCAGCGTCCTCTGACCCTCATTAGTAAAGTAATGAAGTAAGTTCAATTTTTGTAGTGGTTTGTTGGGGGGATTACTCATCCCATTATAGAAAATTATTGATTGAATGCGTGATCCCAAGCTCATTTAATTTGAAATGTTACCAGTGTAACCTTATTTCTCTTTTGGAGGGATCAATTCTTAGGTTTATCATAATTTTAGGTGATCAATAATCTACGTACCAAGGCATGAAATTTTGACAGCCTTGTTGAATTATAGCAATTGTGAATTACTTTGTGTCAAGATTTACGGAGCTAATATAGTATAATATATTACCTTCGGAATTTTAATGTTATGGCAGATGATATCTGTGCATTTTGTTGTACGCCCTTTCTCTCTCTTACATGTTCTAGAAATACTGACTAGTTGTGGTTCAGGAACAAAAATTTTGTGCTGATTTCTTCAGACTACAACACCATAAAAACTGAACTTTTGAGTTATAAGGATAGGTTGGATAGGCTGGGACTTTTTTTCCCTGGATCGTAGGGGACCGAGGGATGACCTTGTAGAAGTCTATAAAATCATGAGAGGCACAGACAAGATAGATAGCCAGTAGTTTTTCCCCATGGTAGGGGAGTGTAAAACTAGAGGGCATAGATTTAAGGTGAGAGGGGAGCGGTCCAAAAGGATCGAGAGAAGTAATATTTTCACACGAAGAGTGGTGAGTGTCTGGAACAAACTGCCAGAGGTAGCGGTGGAAGTGAGTACGATTTCATCATTTAAGAGACATTCAGAAATATACGTGGATGGGATAGATATGGAGGGGTATGGACCAATCAAGGCAAATGGGACTAGTTTAATTGTGAAAACTGGGCGATATAGGCACGTTGAGCTGATGGGCCTGTTTCCATGCTGTGGATCTCTTTGACTCTATGATTCTAAATGAATCATATGCCTCACAGCGCCAGGGACCCGGGTTTGATTCCAGCCTTGGGCAACTGTCTGTATGGAGTTTGCACATTCTCCCCGTGTCTGCCTGGGTTTCCTCCGGGTGCTCTGGTTTCCTCCCACAGTCCAAAGATGTGCACGTTAAATGGATTGGCCATGCTAAATTACCCATAGTGTTCAGGGAGGTGTAGATTAGGTGGGTTACAGGGGGATGGGTCTGGGTGGGATGCTCCAAGGGTCAGTGTGAACTTGTTGGGCCGAAGGGCCTGTTTCCACACTGTAGGGATTCTATGAATCTATGAATCTATGAATATGGACACCTCTTTTGGTACAGTGGCAGTGTCCCTGCCTCTGAGCCAGAAGGCCTGAGTTCAAGTCCCACCTACTCTAGAGGCGTATCATAACATCTCTGAACAGATTGATGAAAAGTATGTAGAACATAAATGCAGCTGTGTCCATTGGAAATTGTTGCATGAGATTCATAGAACAGAATGGGCAGAATAAAGGGCCATCTATTCCCTATATTAGTAGTCACAATGTCATAGCTCAAAGATGCTTGGTCTCATTATTCAACATCATATAAGATGGGCAATATTTGATCACAAAAATGTACAGTTCCGATATATTCATTGTCTCTCATCACCCACCGTTTCATTAACATCCCTCATTAGTAACTCAGCCAGAAAGAAGTTTATTTCTTTGTCCAAAGGTGCCAGCTGGTTCCTTCAGTTGATGACATTTGTAAAACATTCACATTGTTCAGGTCAGTGAAAAGGTCCCATGTGACCTAAAATATTGTTACCAAATTACAGTATTCCAAAAATATGAGGAACAAAAACAAAAATTGCTGGAAAAGCTCAGCAGGTCCAGCAGCATCTATGGAGAGAAATCAGAGTAAATGGTTCATGTCCAGTGACCATTCTTCAGATCTGATGGTAGCCAGGAAAATGTTAGTTTATACGCAGTTGATCGGTTGGTTGGAGGGGGGAAGGAGTGAGCAATAGGTGGGGATAGAGACCAAAGAGAGAGAAGAACAGTTGGGCAGAGAAAAGAGTGTAAAGAGGAATCTGCTCTGAGAATAATATCGTTGAATTAATTTGTTTAGCATTTTGGTGGATTATTCTGAGTAAGTTTGTTGGCATTCATCGTGATGCCGTTTCTGGCCAAGACTGTATTAGTATTAATGACTGTGTCACAGAATGATTAGAGAAGAGAAATTGTTCTATCAGTGCTTATTGTATGTATTGGTTCTCGAAATAGACATCTCAATTCGAGTCAGTTCTTTCGGGATCCTTTCTCGAGTAGGTATATTTTCTCTCAATACATTCCGTACAGATCTCACATGATTCTGATCTCCCGTCTTCTCTGCTCGAAATGAACTAGCACATTCTGCAATCCACCTTCATAACTGACATTTCACGTCACAGTAAACACTCTAGGAGACATCTTATGTGTGCTCTCCAATGCATTAGCATCTTTCTAACGTGTGCCACTCAGGAATATGCACAATGCTCCATCTAAGGCCAAACTAGCGTCTTAGACAAGTTCAGCACTTCCTCCTTAGTCTTGGATTGTGAGGTCCTGTTAATAAAGTTTGTATACTGTATACAGAATAAAGTCTGTATACTGTAGTTCATGTCAACATTTTACATTTGCCTTGCTTCCAGCAGGCGCATGGGTTGGAAGTTCCTAGTCAATGTCACTCTGTGCTCTCCCTAAATTACTACCTGGAACACAGGATTAGTCCCAGGGGACTGGAAGATTACAAATGTGACTCCATTGTTCAAGAAAGGGGCGAAGGACAACCCAGGAAACAACAGACCTGACAGCTTGAAAGAATTAGTAGAAAAAGAGATGGAGGCCATAATACAGGATATGGTCAATACACATTTAGAGAAAAGTAAGTTAAACAAGACAGTCCATGTGGCTTTGTCAAGGCATGTCATGTCTGACCTGCTGAGCATTTTCAAAAATTTTTGTTTTTGTTCTCTTTACATTGTTGGAAAACTGTAAGTTGGTAACGATATTTACGTGGGACCTTTACACTGACTAAACTGAGCACTTTGACAAGGTGACACAGGTAGTGTCTGAGGGTACTGGTGTGGATGTTGTAAATTTAGACATTTAGAAAGAGTTTGATACAGTGCTACATGGTGGGTTGGTGAACAAATTAGAAAAGTTTAAGATTGATAGTTCCTTGGCAATATGGTTCAGAAGTTGGCTACAGGATTGGAAACGGAGTGTAGGTATAGATAGGCATTTACCTGTTGAAAGTGGTGATCCCCAGGGATTGGTGTTGGCGACCTTGCTTTTTCTGATTTAAATTATTTGGAGATGGATTTTGAGGGCAAAATCTCTAATTTTGCAGATGATACTAAACTAGGGAGAATAATGAATTGTGAGGATGATGCTGAACGACTTCAGAGGGACATTGATAAGTTGGTCAAATGGGCAGACGTCTTGCAGATGAATTTCTATGTAGAGGAAGTGAGGTAATTCGATATGGCAGAATAAACATGGGGAGACAATATAAACTCAATGGTACAACCTTGAGGGGAGTACAGGAGCAGAGGGACTTCAGGGTTCATGTGCATAATTCTCTGACTGGTTATGCAAGTTGAAACAGTTCTTAAAAGGCTTATAGGATTATTGCATTTATAAACAGAGGTATAGTGTATAAAAGGAAGGAAGTGGAGCTGCATTTCTACAAATCATTGGTCAGAGAACATTTGGAGTGTTGTGATCAGTTCTGGGTACCTTATTCAAGGAAAGATGTTAAAGACCTGAAGAGATTTCAAAGGAGATAACACAATTGGGGTGCTGGCTGGGAGGGCAGGGGGTGTGCAGAACTGTGGCTCAATGGTTAGCACTGCTGCTGCACAGCACCAGGGATCCAGGTTCAATTCCAAGCTCAGGCAACTGTTTACACATTCTCCTTGTGTCTGTGTGGGTTTCTCCAAGTGCTCTGATTTCCTCACACAGTCCAAAGATGTGCAGGTTAGGTGCATTGGTCAAGGTAAATTGCCCATGGTGTTGAGGGATATGCAGGTTAGTGGGTTAGCTAGGCAAAATACAGGGATAGGGTAGGGGGATGAGTCTGAGTTGGGTGTACTTTTGAGAGTCAGTGTGGACTTGTTGGGCCAAATGGCTTGTTTCCACACTGTAGGGATTCTAAGAGATTTACTAGAATGTTAATAGGAATGCGGGATTTTAGATTCTAGGAAAGATGATAGAAAACTGACTTATTGTCCTCGGGGCAGAGAAGATTATGAGATGACTTGATTGAGGTTTTCAAAATTATGAACAATTTTGCCAGGATAATGAAGGATATTCTGTTTCCACCAGTTGGTATGTCAGTAACTAGGGGTCACAACTTCAAGACTGTCAGCAAGAGAACTCGGAATGAGATGATGAGAAATCTCTTTACTCAGAGAACTGTTAGGATTTGGAATGTGCTGATTGGGAGAGCAGTTGATTCCATTGCAAGTTTCAAAAGAAATGGACATATATTTGGAAGTTTCAAGGCTATGGAGATTTGGCTGAAGATTGGGACTAACTGGGTTGTTCTTTCGGGAACTGCTTCAAATACAGTGGGTAAAATAACCTCCTTCTGAGCTGTAAATTCTATGATTCTATGGTTTTAATCTCTTTCTGCAAACTTTATCACTGTCTGTTAGGCCTTGTCTGATCTGCTAATTAAATCAACTTTCCTGTGGCTGCTGTAAGCCAACCTACCACCTATCTTATGCACCTTTGCCACCTGGCTTCTAAGTCTCTTGTGTTAGAATAAAACAGGCCCAACAACTCCAAATTAAGTTTATCGTTCAAATATCTAATATTTGAAATTATTATATGAACCTTCCTTAGCACTCTCTTGAACCCTTACCCGCCATTCCAGAAGTGTTTACTAAAACTGCATGAATTATACTTGTTGCAGAGATAGGAGGAACAGCCAATGCTGGAGAATCTGAGACAACAAAGTGTAGAGCTGGATGAACACAGCAGGCCAAGCAGCATCAGAGGAGCAAGAAGGCTGACATTTCGGGTCTAGACCCTTCTTCAGAAATGGGGGAGGGGAAGGGGATTCTGAAATAAATAGGGAGAAAGGGGGAGGCGGATAGAAGATGGATTAAGGAGAAGATAGGTGGAGAGGAGACAGAGAAGTCAAGGAGGCAGTGTTGCAGCCAGTAAAGGTGAATGTAGGTGGGGAGTTAGGGAGGGGGGGTGTGTCAGTCCAGGGAGGATGGACAGGTCAAGGAGGCGGGATGAGGTTAGTAGGAAGGAGATGGGGATGGGGCTTGAGGTTTGAGGAGTGGATAGGTGTGAGGACAGGTTAGGGAGGCGGGTACGAGCCGGGCTGGTTTTGGGATGCGGTAGGGGGAGGGGAGAATTTGAAGCTTGTGAAGTCCACATTGATACCATTGGGCTGCAGGGTTCCCAAGCGAAATCTGATGAGTATGCAAACATACTCATCAGATCACCTATATTTGCTCTCAAATCATTTATATATTTTATAAACAACAGGAGTCCCAGAACTGATCCTTGCGGAACACCACTGCTCACAGACCACCAGTCAGAAAAAAATATGCATCTGCTACCATCTCTCTTCTATGACTACGCCAAATTTGTATCCAATTTACCAACTAACAGCGGAACCCATGTGATGTAATCTTCTGGACCAGCTTACCGTTAGAAACCTCATTGAATACAATAGTAAAATCACGGTAGATAACACACACTATTTGATCCTCATCATTATCTTTGTCACTTCCTCAAAAAAACAATTAATTTTGTGAGACCAGACCATAGAAAGAGATTTGTGTTTGTGGAGATCAATTACCACATTCACAGGATATCACGGTTGAGCACATAATAAACATTTGGAAACTGACCGAGACCAAACAGATAAAACTATGATGACGAAAGCAAGTCAAAGATTAGGCTTTCTGGAGTTTCTGAAGAAGGGTCCAGATCCGAAACTTCAGCTTTCCTGCTTCTCTGGTGCTGCTTGGCCTGCTGTGTTCATCCAGCTCTCCACCTTGTTATCTCAGATTCTCCAGTATCGGCAGTTCCCACTATCTCTGAATCAAAGGTTAGGCATTCTGTAGTGAGTGCCTCATCTATTTTCTCATGTACCTTTGACCCATAAGTGTCAATTCAAGAGTCTGTCTGGATGTGGCCAAATTACCTGCATGACAGCATCACCAAAAGCACACAGAATGATTGGCAACATTCAGGACAATGCAGCGTGCTTGGTTGGCACCCCGTTTACCAATTTAATTGTCCACTTGCTTCATCACTAGCATGCAGTGACAGCAGTGCCCACTAAATGAAAAACCATTCACAAAACCACTTGCAAATAGATGGCTTCTATTGCTCACAAATAAATTTAAATTGACTAAACGTATAGATTCATTTGGGCAATCTCTGGTAGCAAATAGTAAGAAATCTAATTCCTTGTCTTAATCTTGTGTGTATTCGTGACATCATACTCGAGGTTTTGACACCCTGTTGGTATCTGTCTAAAGCTTCCTGTGTCTAAGGATGATGTACAGATTGAATTTCAATTTGTAGTCTATAATGAGTAAAAAAAATCTGAGATTATTTTATTACATTACACTAGCATTAATCAATCTTAAAGGAATAGCTTCTGGGAATTGAATTGTCACATACATAACTAGACGGCTATGGTGGTGTCTTGCTTGTTTTCGGCAATTGTCTTGCACAATCTACTGACACTCTGCTTAATGGATCTTGTTAAAAGATAATGGTTCAATTACACGTTGAGTTTTACCTACCACCCAACATGATTTACTGAACTGGAATACATCATTATGAAGTCTTGACTATGTGAGGTACCAGTTCATTGATGCCCACATTTTTCATGTTCCTACCTGCCCTGCCGTAGGGATTTCATCTGCTACTTACAATGTCCCATGGGTCCTCAGTGGTCAGCAATGCTGCCTCACAGCGGCAGTAACCTGGGTTCAATTCCAGCCTCGGGCGACTGTCTCTGTGGAGTTTATACATTCTCCCCGTGTCTGCGTTGTTTTCTGCCGGGTGCTCCCGTTTCCTTCCACAGTCCAAAGATGTGCAAATTAGGTGGATTGGCCATGCTAAATTGCCTATAGTGGTCAAGGATGTGTAGGTTAGCTGCATTAGCCACGGGGAATGCAGGGATAGAGGTGAGATTTGCCTTCCAGGTGTTGGCTACTTCACTGCAGACAGAAAGAGAGGGAGAACCTTCTTCTACAGTCTCGAGGTTTCATTTCCTGCATGATTCAAACCCAAACCGCTCACCTGCCTACAGTTATTGCTTCAACTGTCACTGCATTGTTAATAGATGTGCCATCTCTATTCCTTTTCCATTGCCGTGAACTCCCCAGATTCCAAGAAACTTTGGAAACCTCTACGAAGTGGATCCATTTGCTTTGCAGTCACAACCTCATAAATTTTCAGAATATTCATTTCAATCTTTAAAATCTGAGGATCCAGCACTGACAGCTGAGGCACTCAACTGATTACAACTTGCCAACTTTGAAATGCCAGAGTTCAATGTGAAGAAATGTGAGGTTGTTTACTTCTGCAGGAAGACAAAGACAGCATCACATTATGTTGCAGGTCAGAGGGAGATGAATGCTCTGATGTGTATTCAAATAACCGTCAGCATATATGTATAGGAACTGTTTGGGAAGACAGATGAAATGCTGCTCTTTAGTGCAAGTGGGTGGAGCAGAAATATCAGGAACTCTTGCTCCAAACACACAGGACATTGATGAGATGCAACAGAAGAGCTGTGTGCAGTTTTGGATTCCTTTTTTAAAGTTAGTCCATATTTCAAGACAATTCACGTAAGTTACACAGGATGATTTTGGGGATGAAAGTGTTGTTTTATGAGGAAAGGTTGAGTAGGCTGCAGCTATCGTTGAGATTAGAAGATTAGGAAGTACAATTCACCAACTGAGGCATTGCGTATGAGGGCGGACAATTTGTGCTGGTTATTTATTAATTCTCTGCTTAGGCCACTACAAGTATAATGCAGAGACAACAAGGTGTAGAGCTGGATGAACACAGCAGGCCAAGCAGCATCACAGGAGCAGGAAAGCTGACATTTCGGGTCTAGACCCTTCTTCAGAAATGGGGGAGGGGAAGAGGATTCTGAAATAAATAGGGAGAAAGGGGGAGGCAGAAAGAAGATGGATAAAGGAGAAGATAGGTGGAGAGGAGACAGAGAGGTCAAGGAGGCGGTGTTGGAGCCAGTAAAGGTGAGTGTAGGTGGGGAGTTAGGGAGGGGATAGGTCAGTCCAGGGAGGATGGACAGGACAAAGAGGTGGGATGAGGCTAGTAGGTAGCCGAGGTGGAGTTGTGGATACTGAAGAAGGTTGTCAAAGAACACAGTTGGATATAGACTGATTGGAAAGTTGGGCAGAGAAATAGCAGATGAAATTAAATCCAGATAAGTGTGAGATGATGCATTTTGGAAGGCCAAATGCACGAGAATAGTATACAGTAAATTTCAGGTCCTGGAGGAGCAAGTACATAGCTCCCTGAAAGTGGCAACACAAGTGAGTAATGCGGTAAGGAAGACATCCGACATGCCTGCCTTTATCAGTTGGGCATTGAATATAAAAGTTGGCCAGTCATGTTGCAGCTTTGTAAGACGTTAGTTTGACCACATTTGGAGAATTGTGTGCTGTTCTGGTCGTCACACTATAGGAAAAATATCGAGGCTTTGGAGAGGGTGCAAAAGAGGTTTACCAGGATGTTGCCTGAATTAGAGTATATTAGCGACAGGGAGAAAGTGGACAAATTTGGATTGTTTCCGCTAGAGCATTGGAGACTGAGGGGTAACCTGATAGAAGAATATAAAATTATGAAAGCTTATGGACAGAGTGGATAGTTGGAGCCTTTCTCCCAGGTGAAAATATCAAATACTCAGGGGCATATGTTTAAGGTGAGAAGGGGAAATTTTAAAGGAGACATGTGAGGAAAGTTTTTTTTACACAGAGGTTGATAGGTTCCTGGAATACATTGCCAACAGAGGTGGTAGAAGCAGATACTTTAGCATTGTTTAAGAGGCATTTAGAACGACACATGAACGGGCAGGGAATAAGGGATGTGAATCATGTCCGGCAGATGGGAGTAGTTTAGAATGACATCATGATTGGCACAGACATGGTGGGCTGAATGGCCTGTTCCTGTGCTTTCATGTTCCATGTTCTACGTTTTGCCACTCTGCCAGGTAGCACACACTAAATCTAAACAACTCTGATTAAATAAGTGTCTCCTCATCTCAGTCTCAGCTCTCTTGCTGACAATGTTGATGTAGAGACTTCTAGTTACTGACATGTCAACAAATGGGAACATAATAGCCTGTCAAAATTGTTTATAATTTGAATACCTCAATAAGTTAGCCTCTTCATTTTCTCTGCTTCAAGTACAATAAGCCTAGTCCTTCCAATCTTTCCTTGTATCTAAAATCCCATATTTCTAGCATCACGCTGGTAAATCTCCTTTGCACTGACTCGAGGGCTTTAACATCCTTCCTTAAATAAACTACCTAGAGCCGAACATGAATGGGGTCTGACCAATGATTTGTGGAGATGTAGTATCACTACCTTGCTTTGATACACTGTGCTTCTATTTATAAACCCAAGGATCTTATAGCTTCCTTACAAAACTGTTTCAACTTGCTTGGCCACCTTCAGAGAATTATGCACGTGCACCCCAAGGTCCCTCTGCTCCTGTGCTCCCCTCAAAGTTGTAATATTGAGCCTGTATCTTCTCTCTGTATTTCTTCTACCCAAAAAGCATTACCTCACATTTATCTACATTGAAATTCATCTGCCAGGTGCCTGCCCATTTGGTGAACCTGTCTATGTCTCTCTGAAGTCACTCAGCATCATCTTCATAATTCACTGTTATCGCTTGTTTAGTGTCATCTGCAAACTTCGAGATGTTTCTTGCACTCAACACCCATCTCAAATCGTTTATATAAATCATAAAAAAAGAGTCCCAACACTGATCCCTGGGGAACACCACTTTTTACCCGTCCCCAGTTTAAGGAATGCATATCGATACAAAGAACAAAGAACAAAGAAAACTTACAGCCCAGGAACAGGCCCTTCGGCCCTCCAAGCCTGTGCCGATCCAAATCCACTGTCTAAACCTATCGCCCAATTCCTAAGGATCTGTATCCCTCTGCTCCCCACCTACTCATGCATCTGTCCAGACGCACCTTAAATGAATCTACCGTGCCTGCCTCTACTACCTCTGCTGGCAACGCGTTCCAGGCACCTACCACCCTCTGTGTAAAGTACTTTCCGCGTGTATCCCCCTTAAACTTTTCTCCTCTCACCTTGAACGCGTGACCCCTCGTTATTGAATCCCTCACCCTGGGAAAAAGCTTATCTCTATCAACCCTGTCTATACCCTTCATGATTTTGAAGACCTCAATCAGGTCCCCCCTCAATCTCCTTTTTTCTAATGAAAACAATCCTAACCTACTCAACCTCTCTTCATAGCTAGCACTTTCCATACCAGGCAACATCCTCGTAAACCTTCTCTGTACCGTCTCCAAAGCTTCCACATCCTTTTGGTAATACCTACCCTCTGTTTCCTATCTTTTAACCAACTTCTAATCCTTGCTGCCAAGAAACCATCAATCCCAAACATTTCTAATTTGCTGACCAACCTGCCACATGGCACTATATCAAATGCTTTCTGAAAGTCCAAATATACAACACGCATAGCATTACCCTCATCTTCTGCCTGTGTCTCTTCATCAAAGAACTCAATTATGCTTGCCAGGCATGACCCGTGCTTGACAAAGCTAGGTTGACTGTCTAATATTAATAGATTTTTCTCTCGTTGCATGGTTATTGTGTCCTGCATTGTAGCTTCCACTAGTTTTTCCACTACTGATGTCAAGCAGATAGTTTCCTGGGCTATCCTTTGCATCATTCTTAAACAACAGCGTCACATTTTCAATCCTCCAGTTGAGTGTTCAGGGTGGCCTGGAAAATTTCTGTCACTGGTTTCACAATTGCTCCTTTACCTCTCTCAGCAATCTGGTGTGCAAGCCATTTGGGCCTGGTGAATTCTCTGCCTGGTGGGCCGCCAGCCACTTTAGACCCTCTTCTTTATCTTTCATTTTACATGAAGATAAGAAATAAGAACACTCATTCAGCCCTTCAGGAATGTTTAGACATCAGTAGGATTACGTTTGATGCAAAATTCCCCACATTCACTTTCCTGAATTTTCCCTTTATACCTTGATTCCACGACTGATCAAGCATCTCTCTATCTCAGCCTTAAATGTAAACAGTGATTTTGGACCCACAGTTTTCTATGTTAAGGAGTACCAACGTTTCTCAACCCTCTCAGAGAAGAACTTCGCTCAGTTTTAAATTGTTGCCCTTTTATTCTGATGCATCCAAGATGATGAGAGAGGTAAGAGAGCAAATAACGGAGCTATAGACAGAAATTTCTCCGGCCTCTCTGAACACAGGACTGGAGGATTGCAAATGTGACGCTGTTTAAGAAAGGGGCAAAAGTTATGCCCACTGGCCCTAGATTATCTATTAGGAGAAACATTCTGTCAACAGCTTGTCTGTCAACCCCCTTTAGAAACCTATGTGTTTCAATGAGATCACCTCTCATTCTGCTAAACTCCAGTGATTAGACTCCCAACCTATTTAGCCTTTGCTCGAAAGACAATCCCTCCAAACCGGGGAACATCATAGTGAAGTGTTTCTAATGAAATAACATCTTTCCTTAGATAAAGCAGTTAAAACAACTCACAGTACTCCAGATATGGTCTTACCATACTCTACAGTCTACATACAGTTCATGGTCCTTTTATTTTCAGACTTAGTTGTAGACAATAGAGGAGGGTCATAAGGAACGAAATTATTTAATTTCGCTGAATTTGGTCATAAGAGTAGGCACTCTCAATGATGTTTTTGAATTCTGATCAACACGGATGAGCTGATTCTCTAAGTCAAATGAACTGTATGGTGCTCAGCAGGAGGTCTCTTGTTGATGTTCGTCCTGAAGGCATGAGATTTCATGGATTCTGGAATGTTGAGGATTTCCAGGGCAACAACCTCCCCAGCGTATACCACTGCACCACTGCCTCCAGCGTCTCTGTCTTGCCAGTGGAACAATCATGGTTTCCAACTCATTAATGGTCAAGTAGGACTCCATGAATGTAACTGATGATAGGTTATTGCATGACAGGTTTGTGGATTGCTCAACCAGTGCATTGCTTTCTTCTTGCTACATTTACGGTAGTTTCATTGTCAGCATCTCTGAAACATGAATTACAGGTTAAGCTCATTTGTTTATTAATTATATAGTAACTGAATTCATTGTTTGCAACACCACAATTAAAACCAGTCTTTGAGTTACCACTGCATCCAAACCTCTCTGCTACCACTCCAACACCAATATATTTCAATTAGTTTGTGCCACAAAAGAACCATAGTTATGTATAACGTAGATGTGAGCATACAATTGCAAAGAAATATCGATAGGTTAAGTGAATGCATAAAAGTGTTGCAAACAGGTTTCAGAGTATGCAAATATAGAGTCACCCAGTGTGGGTAAAAAAAATAGAAAGAGAGCATTGTGCTTCCTGAACAATGGGAAACATTGAATCAGTGACGGTCTATGGAGACAGGCATCATGATACTCAATAAAAGTTAGCAGTGGAATGTGGAAGAACTAATAAATTTGTTAGTTGGAATACTGACAATTTTACTTGGATACTTATAATAGATATTGATAAATACAATTCTTTAGTTATTGTTGGAGCTGCCTGTTTTTAAGAAACAAAATGGCCGGAATTTAAGAGCCTGCTTCAATTGCCTATTTCTAAGAGACACAAAAATGGCCAGACTTTAAAAACAACTTGCTTCAGCATAAAAGGTAATGGGTCTTTGAGAAAGAAGTTAGACTAAGGCAAAATAAAGCATTACCTGAATGGTAAGATCCCAAAGATTGCAAACACAGCATCAAGAATGTTCAAAAATAACATTTGGAAGATGTGTTACAAAACAGAGAGGAAATAATGAAAATTAACGTAAGAAACTTTGAAAAATCACAACAAGTAATTAATTCTATTCTCATTAAGGATGTGTTCATCCATAAAGACAGCAGCTGAAGTTATGTTGCAGAAATTTAGCTGTCTCTTTGAAACTATTTACAATATTAATAACTTGTAGTCAAAGGTTCTTTAAATAATCACAGAGATAGATTTAAAACTTTTTAATGAATGCACTAAGGGAAAACATTAGAGAGATGTCTGGCATATCTTGTCCGATTAGCTAAAAAATGTTAACACTAGAAAATAAGAATAAAAATCATAATTATTCTTAATATTACAAGTTTTCATAACAGAATCAACTTTTTTTTGTAAGTAGAGGTAATGGAATTTGATTTGATATAAGCAGTACAAAGAACAACAGAATTCAAGCAGTCCTTAGAGGTAAAAAAGGAGGGCCATGGCCGAAAATAGGACAGCCAGTGAACTTTACAATGCAACGTTGAAAGATCCCAAGGCCTAGAGATTACAATAATTGTCAAACACCATGAAGAAAACTAAGAGCCTAGGGCCGTCCATAGGAATGCCCATCATTGATCAGGTGTTTTACAAGATTGGTCCCACAGAAGGGAAGGGGAGGGTACAGTAACCACAATGTGAATGATCATTTTAACACAAAATTTATAAAAATAATGATTTCTACTGTAAAATCAGAGTGTATCATTGATCTCTCTTCTGATCTGAGGATGAAGATTAAGGAAACGATTGTGTTTTCAAATCAAAGTCAGGTTATTGGAAGATCCTCTGGCCCTCTTGGGCAGCACGGTGGCTCAGTGGTTAGCACTGATGCCTCACATCACTAGGGACCCCGGTTTGATTCCAGCCTTGGGCAACTGTCTGTGTGGAGTTTGCATGTTCTCCCTGTGTCTGTGTGGGTTTCCTCCAGGTGCTCTGGTTTCCTCCCACTGTCCAAAGATGTGCAGGCTAGGTGGATTGCCCATGCTAAATTACCTGTAGTGTACAGGGATGTGTAGATTAGGTGGGTTTATAGAGGGTGGATATGGGTGGGATGTTCTGAGGGTCAGTGTGGACTTGTTGGGCCAAAGGGCCTGTTTCCACACTGTAGGCATTCTGTGATTCTAACCAGTTTTTGCTTGAATACAAGTCCACTATGTGCCTGTTCCCTGTCTGCCTCCTGAGCCTTTGTCTCTGCTCCTACAGTTGCATAAAATTCGCAACTTGCTCACACTTGTCGGACTGTGAGTATTTCTGGCACCAAGTTTGTGAAGCTTATATTAGGCTTGGATGGACTATAGAGAGAATTACCAAGGGAAAAAAAGGACAGCAGATACATAGGAACGCCACTATCTGACAGTTCTTCTCCAAGGCACTCAGCATCCAGACTTCTTCTGATTCATTCACAGGATGAAGGTATCACTGCTATGCAACACGTGGACTGCAGTGGTTTAAGAGAGCTCACTCTCACCTTCTCAAGGATGACTAGCGATTGGCGATAAATGCTAGCTCAGCCGACAGCAGTCCCATCCCTTGAATGATTTTCAATGTTTCCAGATGTTGTGAGGTGAAGGATCGTGTTTGTGTGTGTGTGTGTGTGTGTGTGCGCGTTGAGAGAGAGGAGAGAGAGTGTGTGCGTGTGTGTGTTGGGAGAGAACGAGAAAGAGAGTGTGTGTATGCGTACACTCGCGTGTTCTGTTGCATAGAAGATTAAGGAAAGTGTTAAAGGTGGGTAGCTGAGCAGACATTAAAGCCTCCAGAATAATTTATTGGACAGAGAATGTGGAAAGGGTCTGATTTCAAATTTCAGGCACGGCAGATAAGGGGACAACAATGAGAATAGCGGCAGTCAATGCAAGACTGAGAGTCTCGTACTTAAATGCGTGTAGCATATAAAACAGTAAGGCAGCTTGTAGAGCAGATTGAAATTGGTGGGTACGATGTGTTGCTGTCACAGTGATGTGGCTGCAAAGGAAATAGGAATGGGAACTAATTGTCAAGGATACATCTTCCATTGAAATGACAGGCAGATGGGCAGACGGGGCAGACTGGCCTTGTTAATAAGAAATGAAAGTAAGTCGATAGCAAGAAGTGATTTAGAAGGCATAGAATCTGCATGTATTGAGTTGAGGAATCAGAAAGGAAAAAGACCATGATAGTAGTTGTTCACAGGTCTCCTGGCAGTAGTCAGGATGTGGGGAAGAAAATAAATCAGGAGATAGAAAAAGCATGCATGAAAGGCACTGTGACAACAATTATAGGGTCTTCAATATGCACATATACTGGGAAAATCAGGTTGGTAACAGATATCAAGGAAAGGTATTTGTGGAATGTCTATAAGATAGTTGCTTTTTGCAGCAGCTTGTGGTAGAGCCCAGCCCAGAATGGGCACTTATGGATTTGGTGATGTTTAATGAGGCAGAATTGAAAATGGGAGCCAAAGGTGAAGGAATCCCTTGGAGACAGTGACCATAATATGATAGAATTCACCCTGAAGTTTGACAATATTGAATCAGAAGTAATGGTATTACAATTGAGTCAAGGTAACAACAAAGGTGCGAAGGAGGAGTTGGCTAGAGGTGTTTGGAAGGGAAACCTAACAGGAAGGCAATGCAGTAACAATGAAAGGAATTTCTTGGTGTAATTCGGGAGGCACAGCAGAAATATGAGAGTAATCCAGCTAGTAATATTAAAGAAGATTGCAATGGCACTTTTTTTAAAGTAAGAAGATACCTAAAAGTTAAAACTGAGACTATAGATGACATTGGATTACGAGAAAATGAGAGAAGTAATAATGGAGAATGGGATAAACTGAGTACGTACTTCGAATCAGTTTTCATATTGGAAGACACCAGCAACATACCTGACCTTCAAGAGAGCCAGAAGGCAGAGGTGAGTGTTGTGGTCATTGCTAAGGAGAAGGTGCTGGGGAAGCTGAAAACACTGCATAAGTCTCATGGGTGAGATGGGCTGCATCCCAGAGTGTGGAAGGAGATAGCTGAAGATATGCGGATATGTTGGTGGTGGTCTTTCAGAAATCACTGGAGACAGGGTGAGTCACAGGGGACTGTAAATTGATTAATGCAACATTCCCATTTAAGAAGGGAGACAGGCGGGAGACAGGAAACTAGGCTGGTTTCCCTGACCTCAGTCATTTGTAATATTTTAGAACTCATTGTTAAGGATGAGATTGCAGAGTACTTGAAAATGCATTGGAAAAATATGGCTGAGACATCACGGCTTCATCATGGAGAGGTCATACCTGAAAAATCTGGCAGAATTCTTTGAGGAAGCAACAAACACGTTAGACAATGGAGAGCTAGTGGACAGATGTATTTGGATTTCTAAAGGGTCTTTGTCAAGCAGTCGGTTGTTAAATAAGATCAGAACCTAATTTGTTAGGGGCAAGGTACTTGCATGGATGGAGGATTGGCTGACTGGTAGAAGGCAGAGGGTAGAGATAACGGGGTCTTTTTCAGGACTGCAGCCAGTGACTAGTGGCGTTCCATAGCGGTCTGTGTTGGGATCACAACTATTCACATTATGCGTTAATGATCTGGTTGAAGCAACTGAGGGCATTCCTGCAAGGTTTGTAGATGATACATTGATAGGTAGAGGAATAGGTAGTATTGAGAAGGCGGGGAGGCTGCAGAAGGAGTTGTTCAGGCTAGAAGAGTCAGCAAAGAAGTAACAGATGGAATTCAATGTAGGAAAATGTGAGCTTATGCACTTTAGTGGGAAGAATACAGGTATAGTGTATTTTCTAAATGGGGAAATTTTTCAGAAATCTTAACCACAAAGGGACTTAGGAGTCCTTGTTCTGGATTCTCTTAAGGCTAGCATGCAGGTTCAGTTGGCAGTTAGGAAGGAAAATGCAATGTTAACATTCACTTTGAGAGGGCTGGAGGGAGGAAACTGGAACTCCTGGCAGAAACCCACTCAGAGATGGTGCGAATGTGCAAACTCCACACAGACAGTTGCCCAAGGCTGAAATCGAATCTGGGTTCTTGGTGGTCTGAAAGGGTTAGGAAGGAAGTAATGCCAACCACAGAGCCAGTAAAATGCTCTGCTATTATAACCTTTATGCTGTACGCTAAGATTTTTTCATTGACTAACATTATGATAAGTAACATGTCGGTATGTATTCTTTATCTCCACCTTAGCTTGAAAGAATGCCCTTATAATTGCCTACACCCATCTAAGGATGTTTTGGAAAATTAATAGCAATCCATCCACAATCTCTGCAGCTACTTCATTGTCATTGTACAGAGTGTGGTAAATCATTAAGGAGTTCTTGGTGCAGATTGTTCAGTCAAAATGTATTCTTCTATCCAGACAAGGACCTGACACAAAGAAAGATAGGACTGGTGAGTTTGGACCTAAAGTCGGTTTTTACCATTGAGGCAGAGGGAATGGTTGAAGTACTGAGCAAATATTCCGTGTCTGTTTTCACCATGGTGAAAATGCTACCAGGTCATGGTGAAAGAAGATGACATTCTGTCGCAAGATGGTATAATGTCAATAAGGAGGTTGTATTTGGAAATGACAGGTCTCATGAGTGGGTGGCGTACATCTAAACATTCAAGGAAGTGAGAATGAAAATCAGTTTTCTGTCTTCCTTGCAATCAGGGTAGTGGCAGAGTGTGGAGAACTGGAAGCAATACCGTCTTGTTCAAAAATGATGAACTAGGACAGAGTATTCACTTGAACCTTGGAGTTTGGGAAACTTCGAAAAGCAGAAATTTGGGACAAGAGTAATTGGTGCATGGACTTCTTGTGAGTTAATTATTGAGATACAGTATATCTTTCTTACAAAAAATAACTTGTTAAACTAGGTCACTGGAGTCACTCAATGAAATAGGAATGATGGGGGAAATGTGGAGGTGTGTGTGGATTTCGAGCAGGCATTTGACACACTGCTGTGTAAGACACTTGTACGCAAATGTAGAGCTGATGTAATAGAATGGGCAGTAACATCAGGAATGCAAATTGGATAAGTGGTGGTATACAGAGAGTAATGGTTAATGGGTGTTTCAGGATGGTGGAACTTTGGCTGTGATGTTTATCTGATGTCAGTTTTGAGAAGTTTGCTTTTCCTGAGATATTTGAGCTTCTTGTACAGGAGCCAATTTTAAAGCTTCCAGTTTGCACGAAAATTGGAAGCATTGTAAACTGTGAGGAAGGCAACATGTAACTTCGAGAAGGTATAGACAAGCTGTTCGAGTGGACAGCAGATGAAATTTAATGCACATTCTTAAAAGGTGCTGTATTTTGTTTAAGTTGAGTACCAGAAATGGGCAGTCATATTGTTGTGAGTACTCTGTAGGCAATAAACTAGTGAGAAAGATGCAAGCAGACAAGTTGGCAAAAGAATTTCAGTGGAGTGATGGAATAGGGTAGTGATTTGAATGGGAGTCTTTCCTTCTGTGAATATAGATTGGGATAGTGAAGTATACAGGGCTGTGAGAGAAAAGATTTTCTTGAGAGTGTTCAGCAAAATTTTCACAACAGTATGTTTCCCCTTCAGGGAGATAAGGGACATTTGTAGGCCTAGTTGATCTTTGACAATTACATTGCTGCCAGTTTGTTAACAGTTGCAAACAGATTTTAGGAGCCCAGATAACATCTCAGCCTTGGCCTCTCTCTCTCTGCATATATAGACATCATTTTTAGTTGATTGTTAATGTACTTACCGTTAATGTACTTACTTACTGCTACTTACCGCTCCATTGACCTTTTGTATTCTATAGAAGACTTAGGTTTCCTTTGCATTTTACGAGTCAGTGGTTTCTCATTTTATTTTCTTAATGATCCTATTTACTTTTGCACTGCACTCTGAATCTTTTAGTCTGTTTTAATTGCCTGTTATCACCCTAGCAATTGTCATAGGCACCCCATTTCTGCTTTATTTAACCATCCGTATTCCTTCAAACAGAAGTTTGGCTTTGATCGCTGTTCTTTTGTCCCTGATGTGACAGTAATTAGAGAACACTTGAAAATCTACACGTTATAGGTAGTCACTTATTCAACTGCATTTTTTTCTGGATAGTTTTGATTCAGATTTGTTCAACTGACACCCAATTCTGAACCCACTGAAATTTTTCTTCTCCAGCTCCATAGCTAAATAATGACTCCTGAAATTTTAATTGTGAGTTGTCAACCGCTTCTGCAATGGTGCCCTGATATGTCATCTGGTTAATTGTCTGAAGCTCCAGCCTAATTGTTTGAGAATCTGAATTCAAATTCCAACATAGCATACTGTCATATTGAAAATCAATAAATATACCTGGATTTAAAAGTCAATGCAATAGTTTCCATAAAACTGTAGTTAAAACCTATCTGATTCTTTCATATTTTGAGAGAAGTACTCTGCTATTCTTCCTTGGCCTAGCCATTTTGTGATTCCAGGTCCACAACAATGTCCCAAACTGTTAAATGAACTCACAACAAACTACTCTGTTGTATGGAATTGCTCATGGGTGGGCAATAAATGTTGCCTGAGCTGGTGCTCCCCACATTAAACAAATGAAGATATGTTGACAGTCAAAGCATATCCTGCAAACAGCAATTATAATTTATTAAAGTGAGAGGTTCAAACAAAGGAGAAATATCACTCACGTTTGCTTTTAATCTTAACTATCACTGACTTGGACAGACAGAGTTGTAAGGCCAATATGAAATCTGCATTGATCTGCTCACAGGAACAAGCTATGTAAACCCGAAAGATTCTCTTAAACATACACTTTGAACAGTAAATAATGAATACAAAGAGACAGAGTAAAGAGAGTTGAAGTCCACATCTAAAACCAGAAGGATGGATAAATGAAAAGTGAGAGTGAGAACGTGGGATAAACCAGAGGTGAAATGGATTACAATAATTAAAAAGACCAGAACAAACAGCACGTCGAAGATAATTGGGTCAATGTAATGGATTTATACCACATAATCAGTATCACTTCACCACTGATGCTCAGTAATAGGATTGCATTCTATCCATTGGATCTTTGTACTAGTTCACCATGGCTCCTTCCAAGTTGTTTCCACATCTGCGACTTCTACTATCTAGAACGGTAGGGGCAGTGGATTCACGTGAATATCACCATCTGCATGTTCCCCTCCACGATGCACACTAAAAAAAAAAGAATACAGGCATGGACTATTTTCTGAACGGTGAGAAAATTCATAAAGCCGAAGTACAAAGGGATCTGGGAGTGCTAGTACAGGATTCTCTAAAGGTTAACTTGCAGGTTGAGTCCGTGATTAAGAAAGTGAATGGAATGTTGTCATTTATCTCAAGAGGGTTGGAATATAAAAGCAGTGATGTGCTTCTGAGACTTTATAAAGCTCTAGTTAAGCCCCATTTAGAATACTGTGTCCAATTTTGGGCCCCACACCTCAGGAAGGACATACTGGCACTGGAGCGTGTCCAGCAGAGATTCACACGGATGATCCCTGGAATGGTAGGCCTAACATACGATGAACGGCTGAGGATCCTGGGATTGTATTCATTAGAGTTTAGAAGGTTGAGGGGAGATCTAATAGAAACTTTACAAGATAATGCATGGCTTAGAAAGGGTGGACGCTGGGAAGTTGTTTCTGTTAGGTGGGGAGACTAGGACCGGTGGGCACAGCCTTAGAATTAGAGGGGGTCAATTTAGAATGGAAATGAGGAGACATTTCTTCAGCCAGAGAGTGGTGGGCCCGTGGAATTCATTGCCACGGAGCGCAGTGGAGGCCGGGATGTTGAATGTCTTCAAGGCAGAGATTGATAAATTCTTGATCTTGCAAGGAATCAAGGACTACAGGGAGAGTGTGGGTAAGTGGAGTTGAAATGCCCATCAGCCATGATTAAATGGCGGAGTGGACTCGATGGGCCGAATGGCCTTATTTCCACTCCTATGTCTTATGGTCTTATGGTCTAAATCATCTTTCCTTCACTGCCATCAGATCAAAATGCAGGAACTTCCTTCCTACCCAGCAAAATGGGTGGACCTGTAGCACATGGACTGCAGCAGTTCAACAACAATCTAGGATTTTGCTCAGTAGTGATTTACCTGAGAGAAATTGGCCTGGAGAGCCAGGAATGTAGGACACGACTGAATGGTCTCAAAACAGGAGCAGAGTTTTAACATGATTGCCAGTCAGATGATTACGTGGATAGGACATTCTGAAAATGTGCAATGCAGGCCAGTCAGGTCAGTGAATTTCTGCAACTCACTTCTATCTTGAAGAAAGTGTTCAACAGATTTTGGTGCTAATCAATTTAATGGATTAAGCAGCACCAATGTGAATGAGCACTGCATCAAACAATGACAATTCAGCTGAGCAGAGTTTTAAGTAGCCACAATGTGACACAGCAATGCATTGAACAGCGCCGATGTGACTGAGTTGTGCTTTAAACAACCCTAATGTGAGAGCAGTGCATTAGTCTGCGCCATTGTGACTGAGAAGTGCCTTAAATAACCGTAATGTGACAGAGCAGTACATTATACAGTGCAATGGTGACTGAGCAGCGCTTTAAACAGTCCCAGTGTGAGAGCAGTGCATTAAACAGGACCAATGTGATTGAGCACAGTGTAGAGCTGGAGGAACACAGTTGACATTTCGGGTTGGGACCCTTCTTCAGAAATGCCATTTCTGAAGAAGGGTCCCGAACCAAAACGCTAACTTACCTGCTCCTCTGATGCTGCCTGGCCTGCTGTGTTCCTCCAGCTCCACAGTGTGCTATCTCTAAGTCCAGCATCTACAGTTCTTAATATTTCAATGTGACTGAGCAATGCATTAAATAGTGTCAATGCAACTGAACTGTGAATTAAGCAGCACTAGTGTGACCGAACAGCACATTAGCAGCAACCAAAATGACTGAGCATTGCATTTAACAGCACCAATGTGACTGAGAAGTAGATTAAACAACGTCAATGTGACTGAAAAATGCATTTGAGTGCCATTGTGGCTCAACAGTGCATTGAACAGCGCCAGGGCGACCGGATGAGTCTGATTCAGGTCCCATTTTATCTTGTCATATGTGCGCTTAAGTGTTTGTATCTTCTGCCGAATGGAAGAGGTGGAAGAGATTATAACCGGGTGGGTGGGTGGTTTGATTTTATTGCTTGCCTTCCTGAGGTAGCAAGAAATATAGATGGAGTCAACGGAAGGAAGGTTGGATTGAGTGATAGACTGGGCTGTGTTAACAACTCTCTGTAGTTGCTTATGGTCCTAGGCAGAGCACTTGCCATACCAAGCCATGATGCATCTGGATAGGATGCTTTCCATGGTGCATCTCTCAAAATTGGTAAGTGTCTTAATAGACATGTTAAATTTCCTTGTCCTCCTGATGAAGTACCAGCATTGTTGTGCTTTCTTGACTGTAGCATCAACCAGGGTGGACCAGAGCAGATTGTTGGTGATCATCACTCCTAGGAACATGGCGATCTCGACCATCTCCACCTCAGCACCATTGACGTAGACAAGGATATGCCCTCCACCTTGGTTCTGGATTCAATGTTGGATCAATAAAGGGGAAAAGATGTAGAAAATAAGAAAACACATGAACAAAATTGAAAGTTACATTGGGAAAATGAGATGTTATTTGGAGAGATGGAAAGGTTACGTAGAAAGTGGCAAAACAGGAGCAATGGAATCAGATAATTATGTTCCACATGGGCCAATTGCTGATTCAGGGTGAGAACACTTACCAAGAACAATGGTGTGCAAACAGTGAATAAGATATGGCCAAACATGCTGTGAAAAAGCTGAATGTAAAAAAAAGCACGAATTTGTAGACTACTGGTAATGTTCTGTATCAAGTAGGCAGAGAAAACAGGATCTCTGTGGTTGACCAATCAGTGTGACAGCATGGCAGGAGATTGATAACTTAAAATTTCATCTGTCCGTACAAAAGGGAATGATGTGCACATTTGGGATGATGGGAGAGTTCAGTCTGAAGGACATGGTGATTACAGACTGAATTACAGACTGAAAGCCAGTGGTCTGCTGCACGTGGCGATGACTGGGAACCCCCCACCTCCCTTTTGGGAGGCACGGATTCCCTCAGCAGCCCCAGGATGTTCCCCCTGCCTCAATGAATGTTGTGACTACTAGTTACATGGGAGGTGAGGATTCACAGTCAATTACCCACACAAACCTGCTTACAGTAGCACAGTTAGGGGAAATTGTTAAAAAATCTCCACTTTTGAATACACAACAGATCTTTATGTGTTGTTTGAAAGCACTTGTCAGCAATGATATGGGCTTGGTGATGCAGAAGAAAAAAATGAATGCTAATGTGTGTAGATTCTGTGATTCAGTATGCTTTACACCTTCCTCAGCATGAAGGGTGAGGGGAATTGGAGGATAGAAGGGAAGCTATAATAACCGTGATGGGTTATAATAGGCGCCTTTCAATAGAAGGTTTAAATAGACAAACAAAAGGGAAGCATCCGACTGCTTATGCAGGTCAGTTGTGTATTCATTTTTCACAAGTTTTTGGGACATAGATTGGAACAGGTTAACTGGACATGATCGTTCTCATTGGTTAAGACATTTAGTGGCACACACTTTGGAATGGGGAAAAAAAGCATTTGAGAATTTTGACCCCAAAGATGATACATAATTTGAGGTGTGGATAGCGAGGCGAGTAGCTCGATCTTGGGAGAAGGAAGTTCAGGAGGTAAATAAAGACAAAGGGAGTAAGAGTAGGAAATGTTGCCCATAAAATGTCCTCATGCTTGTCCAGTGTAGAGAAATGAAGGACGCAGAGGAAGAGGTGGTGGTGTTAATCCTCAAGGTTTCCTGCTTCCACATATAGTGCCTGTGGGTACAGATAGAGGGTTCACTAGACCTCAGGTGCAAGGTTATAATTGCAGTCGACGGGGTCACTTCGCTCGGGACTGTGGAGCACTTTGCCAGTACCCACTTGGACAGGCACAGGGACAAAGACAACAGATTCATAGTCATACAACACGGAAACAAACATTCAGTCCAACTCGTCCATACTGAGAGATACCCTAAACTGAATTAATCCCATTTGCCAGTGTTTGGCCGATAGACCTCTAATCCTTTCCTGTCCATGTACTTGTTGAAATGTCTTCTATAATTTGGCACTATACCCACCTCCACCACTTTCTCTGACAGCTCATTCCATATATATACCACCTTCTGTGTGAAAAAGTTGTCCCTCTGTTGTCTTTTAAATCTTGCTCCTCCCAGTTTAAACATATACCACCTATATTTGGATTCCCCTACCTTGGGACAAAGACCTTGGCTATTTTCCTTATGTACACCTCTCAGTATTTTGTCCCATAGTAGGGAAAACTGGAATTGTACGCAGTATTCTAAAATGGCTCCACAAATGTCTTGTACAGCTGCAACACGTCCCAGTGGCTATACTCAATGCTCTGACCAATGGAAGCAAGCGTTTCAAGTGCCCTCTTTCCCACGCTACCTACCTGCAACACCACTTTCAAGGGACTATGTACCTGCATTCTTAGGTCGCTCTTCAACAACACTTCACTGCTATTAACTGTAATTCCTGCCTGGTTTGTCTTACCAAAATGCAAAACCTCACATTAACCAGGACACAGATAAAGAGCTTTGCTATAAAAGGGATCAGGGCCACAGGCTCCGGCAAGCGAAGTGGAGGAGACTGTTTCTCTTTATCCAGCGTTACTGGATGTGAATTCAAGGGCATGGTGGTGCCAGGCCTCTCTAATTTGGTTGTGTAATGTGAGGTTGGATGGTGTAGGGAGACCCTTGTTAGATGGAGGCTGCCCTGTCGAATTCCTATGGGTCACAGGAGATTCCTGCATTACCCTTAACGCATCTAGAGACATTTGTTTATCTTTGTGAAAGAAAGGGACAATGATTTTGAGTGGCTTTACTGGAAACTTACAACATGTATTTGAAATGGATCCAACATCATATAAGTTGGATAGTGTGCTTTGTTACTACCCAGCCATACTTGTACAACCTCCTCAAACAGCAGAGTATATTCTGGGTTCCAGTTGTTATTTAAATGTAATGTAAATGTTATGTAAATTGTCTTTTAATTTAGCGAATTGTCACATCTAGCAGATGGTTGATATAAATGAGGCACCAGTAAGGATATGCACAGGAACCTATTCAGGCAAGGTCTGTAAAGTTAGGGAATTCTGGCTCCAACTTATAAGTTGGCACTATACCCACCTCCACCACTTCCTCTGGCAGCTCATTCCATATATGTACCACCCTCTGTGTGAAAAAGTTGTCCCTCCATTCTCTCTTAAATCTTGCGCCTCTCAGTTTAAACATATGCTGCCTATATTTGGATTCCCCTACCCTGGGAGAAAGACTTTGTCTATTTTCCTTATCTATGCCTCTCAATATTTTGTCATGCTTTATAAGGTCACCCATCAGCCTCCAATGCTCCAGGAAAAAAAGACCCAGCTTATTCAGCCTCTCCCTAGAGCTTAAACCCTCCAGTCCTGGTAACATTCTTTTTCTGCACCCTTTCAAATTTAACAATGTTCTTCCCATAGTAAATCATTTCCAATTATTTAATCATACAAGAGCTTACTACTAAAGATGCAGGTGCATTCGCAACACGTAAGCATGACTGTGGACGAATGCTGGGGAAATGCTTATAGAAGGCTCTGAGCTAAAACCTCAGAAACCAGCAGAGCTTTGCTACAAAAGGGATCAGGGCCACATGTTCCAGCAAGCGAAGTGGAGGAGACTGTTTCTCTTTATCCAGCATTACTAGATGTGATTCAAGGGCATGATGGTGCCAGGCCTCTCTAGTTTGGTTGTGTAATGTGGGGTTGGATAGTGTAGGGAGACCCTTGTTAGATGGAGGCTGCCCTGTCGAGTTCCTTTGGGTCACAGGAGATTCCTGCATTACCCTTAACACCACTAAAGCAGTGCTGGTTTCCCTAAACGCGCTGAATGAGATGTAGTAAAGGGAATTGCAAGACTGCTAGAACTGGGAGTTTGAGGACGTGTAGCTTCAACAAATAATTCTCCCATTTGACCAGTTAAGAAGCCAGATGGTTCTTGGCGACTGATGATTGATTATCGGGAATTGAATAAAAGGACTCCATTCATAGCACCAACAGTAGCAACTAGTCCCAGGACCAAGATGAAACAAGTTCCACAAGCAAAATATTTTTCTGGCCTTTACATTAGTAACGTGTTTGGTCTTTTTTATAAGCCAGCAATGTCGATATAAGTTTGCATTTACATTTCAAGATCAGCAATATACATGGATTTTTTTTTACCCCAAGGGTTCCACAACTCTCCATCTATCTTTCGTTGAAGATTGCTTCAAGGGTAGGAGACATTTTCACCAACAGATTGTTTAATCCAATCTGGAGATGATCTTCAGAGATGAAGACAATCTACAAACTGAAACTGGAGAGAAATATCAACAATTATTGGATGAGCTATTGACGCTCTTCACTTCATTAGGACTTAATAGAAAGGCACCAATTATGAACTCTCATGTGGTGCACATGGCACTGTTGTAACCACAGCAAGCGCAAAATTGGAAAGAAACAGATTGAATCTAATGTGCAGTTTCTCCTCCCTAAAAATGTAAAATCACTTCAAGCATTTTGGAAATTAGTAGGCTATTGCAGAAATTATATTAATGGTTTTGCTACCAAAGCTTCTCCTTTATCAGGTCATTTGAAGAAGAATGTCCTATGGCAGCGAAGTGAACTGTGCACATAGGCTGGTTCTGAATTAAAACAGGCTTTAGCTACAACTCCAGCACTGCAAGTGTCAGACCCAGAAATCCCTTTCCACAAGAGGTCGCTGCAACAGATTCAAAACCTTTTGCAATGCTTTTGACTTGATTTGATTTATTATTGTTCCAGTGAAACTATTGTTTTGCACGTTATCCAGGCAGATCATATCATACATAGTGCGTCAGGGTCATAGAACAGAACGCAGAATATAGTGTTAGAGCTACAGAGAAGGTGCAGAGACAGTTAAACTTCGATTTTTCAGAGATCTGTTCAAAAGTCTGATAATAGCGGGGAAGAAGCTTTTCTTGAATCTGTTGGCATGTTTTTTCAAACTTTTGTATCTTATGCCCACCAGAAGAGGGTGGAAGAGAATATAGCTGATGTGACAGGACTCTTTCATTATATTGGTTACTTACCCAAGGCCTGGGGAAGTATAGACGGAGTCAATGGATGGGAGGTTGGTCTGGTGGACTGGGCTGTATCCACAACTCTGAGTAATTTCGTCTTGGACACAGCATTTGCCATACCACACTGTGATGCATTCAGCTAGGATGCTTTCTATAGTACGTCTATATAAATAGAGTCAAATTGAATTGAATTAGCCTTAGCTCTATTGTCAGACATACTCACATGAGCACAGCGAAAAGTTGATTAGCCACCACGTACAGAATCACTTGATTTGAATGCCTCAGACCTGGAGTTCAGTAAGGTATGGACCTCCAGATTCATCCATGTTTTATTGTTGGGGAGCACTCAAATTAACTTCTTCAGCACGCAGCCATCTACACACTTACTTATGAAGTCTGTAGTGGCATAGTTGTTTAGATTGGTTGCTGAGTACTTGAATATAGACCAGTTCGCTGATTCCAAGCAGTCACGTAGGAGCTTGACTGTTGCCTCAGACCAGCACTCTGTGACTTTCTGTACCAGATCCTCACTTTTCAGTTTCTGCTTGTATTCTGTGGATAATTGTTTGTTATATGCTCAAAATAACCCTAATAGGTAAGGAGGTAAAGGGGAATTCAGGTACACAAGACCAGTTAAAGGCCCTTGGAGTAATTTTCAGATAGAGTATGTTGGTTCTTTGCCATCATGTCAGGAGAATATGGATACATCCCAGCGATAATTGATACTTTTAATAAATGGATTGAGGCATTCCCTACCAAAAACAGCACAGCTAATGCAACAACTAATACTCTGGCGCTGTATGTGTTTACTAGATGGGGATTCCTGAGCAGTGTAGAATCAGATCATTCTACTGCCCAAGTAATGCAAGATGTTATGACCTTATTTGGGGGTCGATCCAAAGTTCTATATTACCTCTCATGCTCAATCAAGTGGGATAAGAAAAAAGGATGAATTCTACTTTAAGAAAAGCATAATTTGAAAGAATATCTCAAAACAATGCTACATTGAACAGCGTACTACCATTTGTTCAAATGATAGTATGAAATGCATTTTCATTCAACTGGATTTACTCCACATTTTTTGATGGCAATGCTGTTCCATAAAGGGAATCAAACCTCTTTTAGGGTTGAACTTTTCTGAACCTGAATTGTCACTCTTAGTCAAGGAAAAACTGTACAGCAATTGCTGAACAATATTAAAGCAACTCAGATGTCAGCATCCCTTGAAAAGGGACACAAAAAGAAACAGAGCAAGTCTTGTTGTGATGGTAAAGTGAATTTTACAGAGTATAAGGTGGGGCAACAGATTATGCTTTCGATCCATCAATCAGGTACATTTTTGTCTCCTAGATATTGAGGAATCCATTCAATTGTAGATAAAGTAAGTCCTTCAGTGTATAAGGCGTTATTCGATTCTGGGAAACCCGGATGTTTTCATATAAACCAAAGGAAGACGTAGGGTGTTCAATGTAATCATTGGTATCTTGTTATGTTAGAAGTGTGTGATCCCTATACACTTCAATTTGTGAAATGGAAAAGAGAGCGAACAGAACAGTTATACATGAAATTTATGTTACGTAGGAGAATACTCGTCATACATTAATTGTTAGTTTGACTAGACTCAAAAAGCTTTGAGAGAGAACGTGGCCCATTTCACTTGGAGCTCCAGGACCATGAGGAGGGATTGCGATCACATGGTTGGCAGTATAAATGTCTGTGAAACTGGTTAAGAGGTACAACCAAGCAATTTTGGTCAAGCCAGTTTAAACTCTGACTTCAGCTAAAACTGCAGCCTGGACCTGTTGTGACCTGCAGTTTCCTGTGTTGACCAAGTCAGGGACAGGTCATGGTGGTCTCTAGGCATACAGGCACCACTACCACCATGGAATATGGCTGTTTATGGTTTACTGTAAGCATTTGAGAGTTGTTTAATGGTAAATTACATTGGCTGGGAGTGAACAATGTGGTCAGGCTTTGATCAATTCATTGGCTGAGTGCCAGATATATTTATGGGATGGAGCACATTTTCAGATAAATTAACAGAACAAATAAAATTTCTGAGAAGAAGCCTCCCAGACCACACAGAACAAAGAAACATGAGGCCAGATCTACATAGAGAACAAAATTGGGCACTTCACTTGATTCAGAGTCGTACTTGATTCAAGCTAAACCTATAAAGTTAGAATTAGTGTAAAATATGCATTAACTAAAGTGAAATTAAATGAAGTGAGTTAAAGCTGAAGTTAGGTCAAATAAGAAGTAAATGTTTCAATGAATGTTTACTTTTTATTAAATATTGATACATTGAGTGTAAAATAATGATGAGTTTGTTGAATTAAGTTGTGAGGTTGTTCCTGCCTTTTGTCTGTAACACAAGGGACGAATGCTTGGGTAAAAACGTTTGAGACCTCCTTTTTGAGCAATACTAATGTTTATTTCTTTTTATGTTATGCATTCATTTGTTCGGTTGAACTGCTGATGAGATGTGTTCTTTAGCACCTGGCTGTTGTGTTTGTACTGTGGATAGTTTTTGGGTTTGCAATTTACTGAGCTTTACTTGGCCAATGTGTCCCATATGCAGCATCCCTTACTGTTTGGCCAAGTTGGGAATCTACTCTGTTTTAGTAGCCATGAGACTGCTCCAAGTACCCACTCGATCATTAGGCTGTCAATAAACACACACACACACACACACACACACACACACACACACACACACACA
>JAHRHZ010000197.1:1059452-1074774 GCA_024137785.1 Ginglymostoma cirratum | reverse complement strand
CACACACACACACACACACACACACACACACACACACACACACACACTCACACACACAGCCGTTCTTTTCTTTTGAGCATAATGCATTATATGGGAAGTGACAGAGAGGCATCTATTCAAGCAGCTCCCTCTCACTTCGTAGGAGGTGTCATCTAGAAGTTAACATGATAGCCCAATTTCCCTTTGACAGTAACATACCCCAGCTGGGGGAATCTTCTTTGTGTGTGCTGGGCCCAGTTGATTGGAGACACCCCTGATTTAGAGACTGAAATGGAATCCATGGTTATGAAAGAAACCATCACTGGCATCTGGAATGCCATCAATGTACTGATACGCTTTCCTTGCAGCTTATCTAGTTAGTTTTGTCACCTCAGCACACTGAACTGACTCCCAATTGAAGAAAGATGGTGTCTCGCTGTTTCAGATTTGACCGGACTCAAAATGTTAACTCTGTTTCTTTCTCCACAGATTCTGCAAGACCTGCTGAGTTCTTCCAGCAATTTCTGTTTCTGTTTCAGATTTAATCATGTCGGCGTTCACTGTAAGCATAGAATTAGCGAGGAGCTGAGAATGTTCAATGAGCTTCTCTGGCCGAGACACCTAGTGGCAGCTACTCTCAGGCATCCAGATGGGGAGACCAGGTAAAAAAGGGGAACCCCTCTGGTCACAATTCACACCCTGGGAAGTGAGTGACTATTGAAGGGGAACCGGGTTAGAACAGTTCCTTGAAACTGACGACACTGAAATGACAGCCCAGGTCATCCAAGCTACTTTTCACTGATGTCCTCTTCCCAATGGCATTCAGAATAATTTTACTGCAGAGACCACAGGTCAGAAATTCACCGAATTGTCGCAAGACAGAAGAACGCCATTGGTCCATCATGTCGTGGGGGGTTGAGGGTGGGGGTGGGTGTGAGGTTGGGGAGGGTGGGAGGTGGAGGCAGGATGGTGTGGTGCTCTCTGAATGCACTTCTCTGTGAGTGCCATTCTCCTGCCATTTCCTTGTAACCTGTACATTCTTTTCTAATAACCCTCGAACTGTCTTTCCAATACCTCCATTAAGCCCTGTTTCCATCATAGTCACTGTCAAGGCACTTTGATTAAAGCCTGCAAAATTAAAAAAGAATGTATACCATGCTTTATGGAAGAACCAAGACGTCTGGAATGAGAAGAGTTTTGACCAATTGAGAGAAATGATCTCATATGATAGTTATTAGCCCTGCGTGGGACCAACAATGTAAGAAGGGATCTACACTGAGAATAACGTCATCAAATTAGTTTGGTTAGCGTCTTGATGGATTGTTCCCAGTGCGTCGGCTTGTTCCATGTGTAATCGTTTCCATGGGTAAGTTCTCTATCGTAACTTCATGGCATTAACTGTGATCGCTGTTACTAGTCAAAACTGCTTGAGTATGAATGACTCAATCACACAATGGCTACATTACAGAATTCGGTCTATCAGCCCTTATTGGCTGTACTGCCTCTCCCAAAGGACATCTCGCTTAGTTTCATTCTCTGGCTTACTCTCTGTAGCCATGTACATTGTTGTCTTTCAACTGACCATGTCGTGCCCTCTTGAACGTCTCAAGAAAGAATACTCGCTCTTGGTGAATGCATTCCAAACCTTCGTCACATGTTGTGTAACAACCTTATTCCTCTTAACAGGACTTTCCCATTTAAATAAACCCTTTCAATATGTGCCTGCTCTTTCTCGATCTTTTCTCGAGTCAGTATATTTTCTCCCGATATATTGCGCCCAGATCGTTCATGATTTTGATCACTTCAATTAGAACTTTCTCCAGTCTTCTCTGCTCCAAATGAACTAGCACGTTCTTCAATGTATCTTTAACACTGAATTTTGACATCCCAGGAAGCATTCTCGGAGATATCCTCCGTGCTCTCCGCAATGCATTAAATTCCTTCCCAAAAACATGGCGCCCTGGACTTGACACAATGATCCATCTGAGACCAAACTAGTGTCTTAGACAAGTTCAGGATGTCCTCCTTAGTCTTGGATTGTATGGTTTTCTTAATAAAATCTATGATACTGTATCCCCATTCATGCCGACATTTTGCATTGTCTCAATTTCCAGCAGGATCATGCGAAGGAAGTTTCTAGTCAATGTCACTCTCTGTGCAGTCCCCCAGTTTGCGTCCTGCATCTTTGGCATACATTTTTCAGGCCTTTCTGAACACAGGATTAGTCCCACGGGACTGGAAGATTGCAAATGTGACTCCATTGTTCAAGAAAGGGGCAAGGGATAAACCAGGAAAAAACAGACCTGACAGCTTGAAAGAATCAGTGGGAAAAGGGATGGAGCCATAAGAAAGAATACGGTAAATATAAACTGAGAGAAAAGGTAAAACAAGACAGTCAACATGGCTTGATCAAGAAAGGTCATTCCTGACGAATTTGTGGAGTTCTTTGACGAGGTGACACAGGTAGGACTTGAGGGTACTGTTGAGAATGTACATTTAGAAATTCAGAAAGCGTTTGATACAGCGCCACATAGCACATTGTTGAGCAAATTTAAAAAAAAAGTTTGCGGTTGATTGATCCTTGGTGGTATGGGTTAGAAGTTGGGTAAAAGATAGAAAACAGAGGATAGGTATATTTATGCATTTCCCATACTGGAGAAGAGTTGAAAGTGGTGATCCTCAGAGATCAGTGTTGGGAAACTTGCTTTTTCTGATTTATATGAATTGTTTGGAATTGGATGTTGAGAGCAAAATCTCAGAATCTGCAGCTGACACTAAAGTCGGGACAATATTGAATTGTGAAGAAAGTGATGAAATTAGAGGGCTATGGAGATTGAACTGTACAATGAGAATAATTGGGTAGTTCTTTCGGGAGCTGGCACAGATTCGATGGGTCAAATGACCTCCTTCTGAGCTATAAAACTCGATGTTGAGATTGTTGCGGTTGGTTGGCTTGCCGAGATGGTTTCTTGTTTCACAGACGTTTCGTTACCACACTGGGTAACACCCTCTGTGCAGCTTCTGATGAACCCATCGGCATCCCAAAACCAGCCCAGCTCGTCCCCACCTCTCTAAACTGTCTGTCCTTTCTCCCACCTATCCACTCCTCCCACTTCAACCCCCACCCCCACCTCCTACATACCAGCCTCAACCCTGCCTCCTTGACCTGTCCGTCTTCCCTGGACTGACCAACCTCCAACTTAACTCCCCACCTACACTCACCTTTACTGACTCCTTCCCCGCCTCCTTGAACTGTCCATCTTCTCTCCTGTATCTGCTCCTGTATCCACCTTCCATCTGCCTCCCCATCTCTCTCTATTTATTTCAGAAACCCCTTCCACTCCCCCATTTCTGAAGAAGCGTCCAGACCAGAAACGCCAGCTTTCCTGCTCCTCTGATGCTGCCTGGCCTGCTGTGTTCATCAGCTCTACACTTTGTTATCTCAGATTCTCCAGCATCGGCAGTTCATACTATCTCCAAAGTATACAACATCTGTTCTTTGTTCTCAGTATTGTTTGAAATAAAATACTTGACACCCTTCTCACGTATTGACTTCTACACTTCGAAAGTTTCTCCTGTGAAACTTCGAATATTTAACTGACATCAACTTCAGGAAATTGAGTACTTGGTGTGTCTCCTCTTCCCTCTTATAACTTTAAATGTTAAATCTTGTTCAGAAGGTGAACATCTCTTGGAAAAGGCAGATGCTGACGAAGTTTCTGATTCTGCAGTCATCATGAAAGTGGAGGATATATTTGTGATGGTGAATGCAAGGCAACGGATTTGAGAAGCATACTTATTTATGAGTGCTAATTAAGGTTTACTCATAATGTTAAAATCCTATTAACAAATAACAAATGAAAACTGGTGAAGCTTTGTTATCAGTTGGAAGTTTTCTTTCAGGATTGTTAAGGTTTTTGAACAGTATGCAGTTATATTTGCATTAATAAAGTTTATTAACAGCAAGGTTTGCTGATGAATAGGTAGAAGAATGACTGGAATCTGCAATATCTAGTAATGCACATACTGTGCTAATGTTTACCTTAGCCTTGAGTACACTGATTGGCCAATAGAAGTGGAAAGAGGAAAGAGGTTCTGCTGAGGAAATGGCCAGCTAGGAGCTAAATTGAAAAGCAGAACTAAAAAGCCAATAATCTCTGTATTACTACTGCAGCATGACCAGATTGGCAAACGGTTAACAAGGTTAAAGAGGTAAACACATGGCTCAAAGATCGGTGTAGGAGAAACGTGTTGGAATTCATGTGAAATTGGCCTCGGTATCTGGGGAAGGAGGGAGCTGTTCCATTGGGACAGGCTCCACCTGAATCATGTAGGGCCCAGAGTCCTTGTGAATTACATAGCAGGGCTCTGGATAGGGCTTTAAACAGAATTGCACGGGGTGGGAGATTTCAGTTGCATGGAAAACAATGGAAAGAGTTAAAGAGAAGAGAGCTGAGCAGATGTTAAATCTTCTAGAACAAGTAATAGGACAGAGAGTATGGAAAGGGTCAGAATTCTAACTTCAGACACAGGAGGTAAGGGGACAACAATGAGAATGGGGCGGTCAATGCAAGACCGAGGGTCTTGTATTTAAATTCGCACAGCTTATGGAGCAGATTGAAATTGATAGATATGATGCGGTGATATCACAGAGATGTGGCAGCAAGGGATTGGGGCTGGGAACTAAATATGTAAGTATACAAGTCATATCAAAATGACAGGCAGGTGGGCAGAGGGGGTAGACTTGCCTTGTTAGTAAGAAATGGAAGTAAATTGATAGCAAGAAGTGATAAAGAAGTGTAGAATCTGCATGGGTAGATCTGAGGAACCACAAAGGCAAAAAAAAATGATGAGAGTTGTTAACAGGTCTTCTGGCAGTAGTCAGGATCAAGAGAAAGGAAAAGCATGCAAGAAAAGCACTGTGACAATAATTATGAGGACTTCAATATGCAGATAGACTAGGAAAATCATGTTGACAACAGATCTCAAGAAAAAAGTATTTATGGAATGGTTTTGAGATAGTTTATTTCTGCAGCCCAGTACATAACAGGCATTTATAAATTTGGTGATGTGTTATGAGACAGAATTGAATATGGGAGCTGAAGGTGAAGGAACGCCTTGGAGACAGTCGCCACAACATGATAGAATTCACCTGCAGTTTGAGAATATTAAATCAGATGTAATGATATCACAATTGAGTCAAAGTAACAACAAAGACACGAGGGAGGGCTTGGGCAGAGCTGATTGGAAGGGAAACCTAACAGGAAGACTGTGGAGCAATAATGAGAGGGATTTTTTGGGGGTAATTCGGAAGGCACAGCAGAAATATGAATGCAAGCCAGCTAGTAATATTAAAGAAGATTACAAGAGATTTTTTTGAAAAAAGATATCTATAAGTTAAGACAGAGGTAAGAGTTGACACTGGACTGCTGGAAAATGAGAGAAGTAATAATGGGGAATGGGTGGAACTGAATACATACTTTGCATCAGTTTACACACAGCAACATAATAGATATTCAATAGAGTTGGGGGCAGAGGTGAGTGTTGTGGCTATCACTAAGGAGAAGGTACTAGGGAAGCTGAAAAGTCTGGAAGTTGATAAATATCATTGGCCCGATGGCCTACAGTCCAACGTTCTGAAGGAGATAGCTGAGGATACTGTGGATGCATTGGTGGCGATCTTTGAGAAATCACTGGAGTTGGGGTGAGTCGTAGAGGACTGTAAAGTGGCTACCATAACACCCTTGTTTAAGAAGAGAGAGAGGCAGGAGACAGGAAATTATAGGCTGGTTTGCCTGACCTCACTCATTTGTAATAATTTGGAGTTCGTTAAGAATGAAGTTGTGGAGTACTTGGAAGTATAGTTGAAGAATATGGCTGAATCAGCATGGCTTCATCAAGGAGAGATCATGTCTGACAAATCTGGCAGGATTCTTTGAGGAGGTAATGAGCAAGTTAGACAAAGGAGTGCCAGTGGACAGATGTATTTGGATTTCTTGAAGGCCATTGGCAAGTTGTCACACTAGGTTGCAAAATAATATGAGCCCATTGTGTTAGGGGCAAGGGAATTGCATAGAGAGGGAATTGGCTGACTGCGAGAAGACAGAGAGTAGAGATAAAGGAGTCTTTTTCAGGATGGTAGCTGGTGACTAGTCGAGTTCCATAGGGGTCCATTTTGGGACCATAACTATTCACATTATATATTGACAATGTGGATGAACTGAGGGTATTGTTGCCATATTTGTAGATGACATACACATCGGTAGAGGGATAAATTGTGATGAGCTGGTAACAAGGCTGCAGAAGGAGTTGGTCAGGCTAAGAGAATGTGCAAAGAAGTGGCAGTTGGAATACAGTGTGGGAATGGTTGAGGTTATGCATTTTAGTAGGAAGAATACAGGTACACAGTATTTTCTAAATGGGGAAAGGTTTCAGAAATCTTATCCACAAAGGGACTTATTAGTCATTGTTCAGGATTCTCTTGGCAGTTAGGAAGGCAACTGCAATGTTAACAGATATTTTGAGAGGGCTGGAGGGAAGAAACTGGAACTACCAGCAGAAACTCACTTAGAGACTGGGAGAACACGCAAACTCCACACAGACATTCAGCTGGGGTTGAAATTGAACCTGGGTCCCCAAGGCTTTGATAGGGTTATTGAGGTAGAAGTAGTAACCACAGAGCTGCTAAAATGTTCTACTATTATATCATTTATAACGTACTCTAACATTTTTGCAGTAAATGATGTTATGATAAGTAGCATATAGGTATTTATTCTTTGTCTCCAACCCCTTTTGAATAATACTGTATGTTTGTTGGTTTGTTGGTAAGTTGGTTTAACTGTAATCACGTAACCAATAATACAAACATAATCGTATTGATGAAGTTTAAAACAAATTCAGTAAGGCCTTTGACAAAGTCTGGCATGGTCCGCTGGCCAAAAAGTAAGAGTCGACTGGATCCAAGGCAAGATGGCAAACCTCATTCAAAATTGGCTTAAAATAGGTGACAAGGATGGTGATAGAGTTTGTTCTTGTGATTGAAAACCTGTGACCATCACTGCTCCACAGGGGTTGGTGCTGATACCCAAATGTTATGTACATAACTAATTGGATGTGAGCGTAGAGCGTATCATTAATAAGTCTGTAGCAGTGCAGTTGATGGTAAGGTGGATGCTCTTGGTTATAGTCTGATATTGATCAGCTGGTAGATTTGTAATTGGGCAATGACAGACAGAATGTTATCTCGATAAGTGTGAGGTGATGCATTTGGAAGGTCTGGCAGAGGAAGGATATACACAATAAGTGGTACATCTCTGGAAATACTGGGGAACAAAGGGACCTTGGTGTACACGTGCGTAGATCCTTGAAGGCGTCAGGACAGGTAAACACAGGGGCGTGAAGAAGGCATATGGAATGCTTTCCTTCACTAACCGCAGCATACAGTATAGAAGCAAGGAAGCCTGCCACAACTTGACAAAACAGCGCTAGGGCAGAGAAGGAATACTGTGTGCAGTTATGTTTGTTGTATTATTGAAAGGACATGATTGCACTGGAACGAAGATTCATTTAGATGTTATCTGGGATGAAAAGTCTCAGTTAATAGAAGAAACTGGATAGTATGGGTTTGTTTTCCCTGGTGTAGAGGGAGACAGAGGAAGAGGGGTGGGGCAGTAGGGAGGGGTGTGTGTGGGCTGGTACGATTAAGGTATACAAAATTATTAGAAGCATATATGGGATAGATTATGAGACTCTCTTCCCCATGGCGGTCATTTCTTTCATTTCACCTTCTGACTCTCCCTTCCAGCCACAAACCAGATTCATCCCTCTCATCGACCAACCAAGCCGTACATACCAGCAGGGTCAACCTATCACCACCATCCCGCCTCCACCTTCCCCCACCCCAACTTTATCTGTAGCTCCTCCTACTCCCACATCCAGTCCTGAAGGAGGGTAATAAATGAAACATTGGCTGCTCCTTTCCTCCAGATGCCACCTGGCCTGCTGTGTTCTTCCAACCTCCTGTTTGTCTACCTTGGATTCCAGCATCTGCAGTTTTTTTAATCTCTAACCAAGTTTTATCAGTGCAAAGTCTCTTCAAAGGATACCTACGTTGAAGAAGTTCTCTGCCTCCCTCAGAGGTGAACTCAGTGAGCCCCTTTCTCACTGCTGCACTGATGTGATCTCTTCACCCATTCATCTCTTTGACCACACCATGAAACAAACCCAATACCATAACCATGTGACCTTCCTCAGCAACCATCTTCACCACCATCTCATTCCCCAAGGTCTATAGGTACATTTGAAACCTTCAAAATTTGGACCTACCTTTGATGCTCCAAACTCACAACACATTCAATGCCTCCAGAAACAATTGTCTATCCAGATTCTCCGATCAACCATCTTGCAGTGTGTTTGCACCTCGACTCCCTCTCCTCATCTCGACCCCAGCTCAAGGTCTCCCTTTCCCAAACCTGCGGAGTACCTGTTCTAAATTTGACGCAGAATCCACACGCTCAACAAACAGCTTTTCTGCTTCACATTGGACATTAAAAATCAGGAGTTTGACTGACTATCCTCTCTATTCTCTCTGCACCAAACCCCGCTTTCACTGTCAAACCGGCCGACAAAGGTGGGGAGGTGGTAGTCTGGAGGACGGACGTCTATATCGCAGTGACTGAACATCAACTCTCTGACACTACATCTTACCTCCCCCTTGACCATGACCCCAATATGGCCCATCAAACCAATGTCTCCCACATTGTCCATGACTTCATTGCTTCTGGTGACCTCCCCTCCACCGCTTTCAGCCTTATAGTCCCCAAGCCCCGCACTGCCGGGGTCTACCTGCTCCTGAAGATCCACAAGCCCTATTGCCCTGGCCGACCCACTGTCTCCGAACTCATCTCTTCCTACCTCGACTCCATTCTCTCCCCTTTGGTCCAGGCACTCCCCACCTACATGCAGGACACAAAGCACACCCTCCATCTCTTTGGTAACTTCAAGTTCCCTGGCTTCCAGTGCATTATCTTTACTATGGCTGTCCAATCCATGTACACATCCATACCACACAAGGACAGCCTCTTGGCCCTCAGTTTTTCTTCTCCAACAGACCCATTCAGTCCTCACCATCAATACTCTCCTCCACCTCGCCAAACTAGTCCTCACCCTGAATAAATTTTCCTTCAATTCTTCCCACTTTCTCCAAATCCAGGTAGTTGCCATGGGCATTCACATATGGGCCCCAGCTACGCCTGTCTTTTTGTCAGTTATGCTGAACAGTCCGTCTTCAGTATATAAACCGGTACTGTTCCCCAACTCGTTACATCAATAACTGTATCGGTGCTGCATCCTGCACCCAGGCTGGACTGGAGCACTCCATCGACTTCACTGGCAACTTGCACCCCACTCTCAAATTCACTTGGTCTATCTCAGACATCTCCCTCACCTTTCTCGACTTCTCCATTTCCATTTATGACAAGAGGTTATGGACTGACATTTACTATAAACTCATAGACTCTTGTAGCTAACTGGACCACACCTCCTCCCTCCCTGTATCCTGCAAAAACTCCATCCTATTTTCTCAATCCCTCCATCTCCTTCGCATCTGCTCTGACGAGATGTTCCACTCCCAAGCATCCCAAACATCCAGCTTATTCAAACAATGCTTTCTCTCCCTCCTCTGTCAGCCAGTCAACCCCTCCACCATGCCTCCTTCATTACCCGCTCAACAGCTCTCAACCAACTCCCACAAACATAATAAAGAGAGGGTCCCCCTTGTCCTCACTTTCCACCCCACCGGCCTCCGCATCCAACGTATCATCCTCAAACACATTCCTCAACTCCAATTAGACCCCACCATCTGGAACATCTTCCACTCCCCATCCCGTTCAGCGTTCTGCAAGGACCATTTCCTTTGTAACTCCTTAGTTCGCGCCACACACTCCACCAACTACTCCAACCCACCTGGTACCTTCCCTTGTAACTGTAAAAAATTCAACACCTGCCCTGACACCACCTTCCTCACCTCTATTCAAGACCCTAAACAGCCCTTCCAAGTGAGACAGAACTTCACCTGCATTTCCTCCAAACTAGTCTATTGCGTCCGGTGATCCTGATTCTCTACATCGGTGAGACCAAACATAGACTAGTTGACTGTTTCACTGAGCATCTCTGCCTGGCCTGTAATGGCCAACCTTACCTCCTGGTCACCGCCCATTTCAGTTCCCCGCCCACTCCCTCTCCAACATGTCCATCCTCGGCCTCCTCCAGTGTTTTAGCGACACAGAATGCAAATTTGAAGAACGCAAGCTTATCTTCCCTCTGGGCACCCTGCAGCCCAGAGTACTCAACATTGAGTTCTCCAAATTCAAATAACATTCCCACCCATTCCCCGGCTTTCCTTCTCGCCCCACCTCCTCCTTTCCATTCCACATTCTGACTCTCACTTCCTTCCACTAACTGGATTCATCCTTCCCATCAGCCAACCAATTTATAACTACCACTTGTGTCCACCTATCACTACCATTCCGCCTCCACTCTTCCCCCTTTATCACAAAACCCCCTACCCGCACATTCAATCCTGAAGAAGGGTAATGCCCAAAACGTTGACTGCTCCTTTCCAACAAATGCTGGCTGGCCTGCTGATTTCTTCAGGCCTCCTGTTTGTCTAACACAGTCATTTCTAAGACAGGGTGTACCAAAACTGGACTGAAACTAATATTCTCACAGGGAGTAATGTTAATCCTACTCTGGAGGGTTTAAACTAGAGTGACAGGGACGAGAAACCAGAACAGCAGTTCAGCAAGTGGAGGGATTGAGCAGAAGGTAGATGTAAAGACCAGTAAGTCAGAAAGGAAGGACAGGCAGAGACAGGTTAATGAGCACAATAGTAGATGGGATTAAGTGTGTTTATTCCAACACAAGGAGCATTTTTAGGCACAGTGGATGAGCTTAGAGTCTGGATCAGTACATGGGAGTATGATGTTGTGGGCATTACAGAGACTTGGTTGAGAGAAGGACAGCACTGCCTGTTCAATTTTCCAGAATGTTGTTGTTTTAGATATGTTAGAGAGGAAGGCAAAAGAGGTGGAGAAGTTGCACTGCCAATTAGGGAAAATGTCACATCTGCATTCAGAGAGGACATATTGGAGGGTTCATCCACTGAGGTTAAAAATAAGGTGGGTGCAATCACTCAGATAGGATTATACTATAGGCCATCCCAGCAGCCACCGAGACATTGAGGAACAAATATGTAGGCAGGTTATGGGAAGATGCAATAACAACAGGGTTGTCACGGTGGGTGACTTCCCAATGTTTATTGGGGCTCCCTTAAAACAAGAGGATTAGATGGGGCAAAATTTGTAAAGCGCATCTGAAATGGTTTATTGAAATAATATGTGGATAGAGGAGGAGATGCACTGGAGATTGGATTGGCTAACGAGCCTGGCCAGGTGACCAACTTTTCAGAGGGAAAGCATTTTGGAAACAATCATCACATCTCCTTCAGATTTAAGATAGCTATGAGTAAAGACAAGCCAGGATTTTGTGGGAAGGTGCTAAATTGGGGGAGGGTTAATTATATTTGCATTAGGCAGTAGCTGCGGAGTGTTAATTGGGTGAAGCTGTTCTCAGATCTACTGATCAGTGTTCAGTATTGGTATCTGCCAGTAAGGATGGAGGGCAAGTATGGATACGTGAGATACTTTTAGATAACGAAAGACATTGTAATTTCAGTCAAAAGTAAGCATAATGTACAGGAATCTAAAATCTGACAGGGCACATGAGGAAAATAAAGAGAGCAGGAACGGACTCAAGCAGGGAATGAGGAGAGCAAGAAGGGGCCATGAAATGACCTTGGCAAGTAGGATTAATGAGAATCCTAAGGCATTCCGTCCATACTGTAAAACAAGAGGATAACTATGGAGAAGGTAGGATAAAATAGAGCATATGTGCTTGGAGACAGATGATGTGGGCAAGATCCAAAATGAGTACTTAATGTTGGCTTTCACCCAGGAGAAGAATATGATGGATAGTGACATTAGTGTTGAGCATACTAATATGTTCGGACATTTTGAGATCAAGAAAGAAGTGGCATTGGATATCCTGAAGACCATTTTGGTAAGTCTCCGGGGTCCGATGGTATCTACCCCAGGTTATTGAGAGAGGCAAGAAAGGAGATCTTTGTATTTTCGCTGGCTGCTGGAGAGGTCCCACACGACTGGGGAGTAGCTAATGTTTTTTCCTCTGTTCAAGAAGGGAAATAGGGATAATCCAGGAAAGTGTAGACCAGTTAGTGTCATATTGGTACAAAAACAGAAGTTGCTGGAAAGGCTCAGCAGGTCTGGAAGCATCTGTGAAAAGAAATCAGAGGTAAAGTTTTGGGTCTGGTGACCCTTCCTCAGTCTCACCTGTGTGGCTGGGAAGCTGTTGGAGAGAGTTCTTAGGGATAGGATTAACATACATTTGGAAAATCAAGCCGTATTTATAGACAGTCAGCATTGCTTTGCGCGGGTGAAATCATGTCCTGTGAGATTAAATTTTTGAGGAGCTGATGAAGGTTATCGATGATGACCAAGCAGTGGATGTTGTCTGCATGAATTTTAATAAGGCATTTGACAAAGTCCCTTATGGTAGGCTCATCCAGAAGATTAATTGGCATGGAACCCATGCCAATGACAGGCCATTAATAGGGCTCGATTTTCCAAATGTGTGATAACGTGGCTGCTTGGATTCAGAATTGTCTTGTCCATTGAAAGCAGAGAGTAGTATTGGAAGAGATAACACAGTGTGGAGCTGCAGGAACACAGCAGGCCAGGCAGCATTAGAGGAGCAAGAAAGCTGATGTTCCGGGTCAGGGTCCTTCTTCAGAAATGGTGGAAGGGGAAGGGAGCTCTGAAATAAATAGAGAAAGGAAGGGTGGGGCTGGGGAAGGTATGTGAGATGGTGATAGGTGGGCGTATGTAGGCAGTGGTGGGGATTGGTCAGTGAGGCGGGAGGAGTGGATAGATGGGAGAGAAGGTGGACAGGTTGTGTCAGGTCAAGGAGGCGGGGATGAGAGTGAGGGTTGGTCATGGGATAAGGCCGGGGGTGGGGAGATTTTGAAACTAGTAAAGTGGACTTTCAATGTGGAGTCTACTCTCCCAACCCTCCAAAGTAATTAGTTTAATTTAACGTCATGTTCGGCACAACATCAGAGTCTGAAAGGTCTGTTCCTGTTCTTTGTTCTATGTACTATTTAAGACTGGAGTGCATAAGTTTACGACGCGGAGCAAGTGGTTTGGAGGAGTCTGAGAAAGAAGCTTTTCACTCAGAGAGTAGTAAACATTTAAGAACATCTGGATGAATACTTAAAATGCAGTAACAGTGTATGCTATGCACCTAGAGCAGCTAAATGGTCTTAGTGTAGTTTGGCATTTGTAGATTTTATGACGTGGTGGGCTGAAGGGTCTGTTTCTACTCTGTCAGATTGTATGACTCCATGAATTTTTGAAAGAATCCACTTATGCCAATAAATCCCAGATTTTCACTTTTTCTTTTACTTTACTTTTCACTTGCATTTAGGTATAGGGAAAATCTTTACTTGATGTTTTGCTGCACATTGGCACAGGTAAGTGATTTTGGTTTTTGCAAATCCACCGTTTCCCAGATTCATGACAATTTGCCTCTTTATAACTGGCCATTCAGACGGTTTGATTTGTGTATGCATTCTTGTTGGGTTTGTTTGAATACTGTTAGACAATTCCTTTCGAAATGTTCGGAGGGGATCATTGACAAGTGCCGATGCATTTTCTTAATTCAGTGAACTTTGCTTTTGATGTTATCCCAGAGACAGGTAATAATGCCTTGACTCCAACCACAAAATTCCACATGCATTTTTTTTGTCTTGCTCTCATTTTCATTATTTCTTTTGACCAATGAGCATATTTTGGTTATTTTCTTTCTGGAAATCGAAATGCTGTTTTGAAGTATACTCTCTGAACTTTGGTTGATATAATCCTCTTCAGTAAATTGAAGGCATCCACACAGCTCACACCCTTAAGGGTTTAAAAGAACTTAATCCTATGTATAATTTGGGGCTCCCTGAATGCAAATATTAAGAAAGGTACTCTTTGATCCCAATCATCAGGATGTTCTTGACAATAAGCTCTAATTGTGTTTTTTAAAATTTTTTTCTAATCTTTCAGATTTGCCCTCCTATTTTGAATATTCAGCTGAAGATGTAACTCATTTGACTTGTTTTGTAACTTAATGTACTTTGTTATTTGTGACATAACCTTTGTAACTTGAGATGATTGCTTTCAGTTAGGTAGTCTGATTAAAAAAATGAGCATTTCAGTGATGTCTTTTGTCGCTTTTCTTTCATCAATGCACTGTTTGTGGTCATTTCATTGAAATATCCATATTTGCTTAAAAGTTACTATTCTGACTCCTAGGTTTAGTTTGGTGTCCATCGCAACTTATAAAGAAACTGCTCGACAGCCCTTTGAAAATCTGCTTGATGATCACTTCATTCATGATTGGTGTTTCCCCAATCAGTGACAGTAAGATTTTCCTGGCAAAGTTTAGTCATGTATTTAGGTACGCCTGGTTTAATAGCTAATTGACCTGCCGCTGAAATTTTGTGTTTCACTCATGAAATTTTGCTGCAATATAATAGGAACAAAGAGATGGCAGATGAAATGCATGTCTTGGTTATGACACAAATAACGTCCCAAAAATGTCGGTCAACTCAGGGACTAGTGAGAATGAGGAACAGAAGGAAATTTGCATTAGTAGAAAAATAGTGCTAGGGAAATTGATGGGATTAAAGGTGAATAAGTCTCTAGGGAACAATAATCTACATTCTAGAGGATTTAAGAATGAGGCCATAGAAATTGTACATGCATGAATTATAAACAGGTTAGCCGGAGGTAATTGTGAAGAAAATGCTTGAGTCCATTATAAAAGATTTAATAATAGAGTATTTAGAATGCAAAGACAGAATTAGACAGAATCTGCATGAACATACACAAGGGAAATCATACTTGACAAACTTTCTGGAAATTTTCAAGAATGTAACTAATAGAGCTGATAAGGCAGAGCCAGTTGATATAGGTACCTTGCAATTTTAGAAGATTTTCAAAAAGTTCCCACATAATATATCAGCATGTAAAATTAAAGCATGTGGGATTGAAGGCAGTGTACTAATCTGGATACAACACTGGTAGGTAGACTTGCAGCAAAGAGTAGGAATCTTCTGTACGTTAGCCAGTGACTAGTAGGGTAGTACAGTGATTCGTGCCTGGAACCCAACTAGTTACAAGATGTATTTCAGTCGTTTCAGTGGCGGGAGTCCGGAAGGAGG
>JAHRHZ010000197.1:1010966-1044452 GCA_024137785.1 Ginglymostoma cirratum | reverse complement strand
CTGTGTTCATCCAGCTCTACACCTTGTTATCTCAGATTCTCCAGCGTCTGCAGTTCCTACTATCTCTTCAAAAGTATCTGTTTTAATTGTGAAGCACAGCCAATTATCTTCCATTCTCATAATTCAATCACAAATGAGCCAGAAGTTAGTATGAAAGCTTTCTAAACTGTGTCTATTCACGTGTTAGTCCAGTGGTTACTTTTCAGGAGCAGTATGGGCATGCATGTCTCAATGGTAACAGGATATCATTACTGGGAAACAGATTAAGAAAACTGAAAGTAGGGGCAAATTACTGCAGATGCTGGAATTTCTACTGAAAACAGAAAATGCTGTAGATCACAGTGGATCAGGCTGCATCCATGAGGAGAAAGCAAGCTGATGCTTCCAGTCTAGGTGACTCTTCTTCAGAGCTGACATGAAGTGTGCGGGGGCAGCATTTATGCAGTATTGGGAGAGGGAGGCTGGAGTGCTGGGGGAGAAGGAATGTAGATCGTTCAGATCAAGAGATCGGAATGTGAGAATGACAGAACAATGGCATGTCTGACCTCCAGACTGGAAAGGACACTGGGGTTAGGAGTGGACTGAGGATGGGAGTTGACAGAGAACGTAACAAGTAAAGCTAAAAGAACGGGAAGGAATGGGAATAAGTTCACAGTCTGACAGTGTTGAACCCAATATTGAGCTCAAAATGTTTTATAGTGCCTAGTTTGAAGATGAGATGTTGCTCCTCCAGTTTTTGCTGTGATTCGCTGGAGCATTGTACTATGCTGAGGACACACAAGTGGGCATGTGAACAGGACGCTGTGTTAAAATGGCCGGCTAAGAGAATGTCTGGGTCATGTTTTTGCATAGACCAAAGGTGTTCTGCAAAGCGGTCACCTAGTCTGCGTTTGGTTTCTCCAATGTACAATAGGCCACACTGGGAGACATTTGTTGTAACCGATAAGATTTCTGAAGAGGGGTCTAGGCCCAGGGCGTCGGCTTTCCTGCTGCTGTGATGCTGCTTGGCCTGCTGTGTTCATCCAGCTCTACGCCTTGTTATCTCAGATTCTCCAGCATCTGCAGTTCCCACTATCTCTGAGGTAATTGGTCTGTTTGTTATGGTTGCATTGTGATTTAAGTACCTAGTCAATTGGAAATTACCAAGAAAATAGTTTGATATAGACTGCTGTGTGGTGTATGTGTAGCTGCTTGACATAAGTGCAGGCTTTAGGTGAATACTGCAATCCAGTGAGTAAGGTGAGCATGGTAAAGGCAAGGTAAGATTCTTTTAACTTTCCCAGTGTAGAGGGATAGAAATGGCAGTTAGGGCAGTGGTGTGCTCCTGCTGCCAGATGTGGGACATCAAAGAGTAGTCGAGTATCCCTAACCACGATGTCTGCAAGAAGTGTGACTGGCTGCAGGTCCTCACAGAAGGCATCGTTTGGTTGGAGTGGCAGTTGGACACACTGAAGAGCATGTGGAAGGCAGAAGCTATGATAAAACTACTGACAGGAATGTGGTCTCACCAAAGGTTCAATCAGGTAGACGAATGACTGTCAGGAGAAGCAGACAGGTAGTGCAGAAGTCTCCTGTGGCCATTCCTCTCTCTAACAGGTATATTGTTTTGGATACTGTGGATAACCTCTCAGTGGAGTATAACAGCAGCAGCTAGACCTGTGGCACCACACAGGCTCTGCTGTCGAGGAGGAATGGGCAAAATCCAAGCGAGTGATAACCTTAGGATACTCGCTAGTTAGGGGCACAGACAGGCGTTTCTGTGGCCACATTCAAGGCTCCAGGATGGTGTGTTGTCTCCTTGGTGTCAGGGTCAACGATATCTCTGAACAGTTGCATGAAATTCTCAACGGTGAGGGTAAGCAGCCCGAGGTCGTTGTGCGCATTGGTACTAATAACATAGGTGGAAAGAGTGATGCCGTCCTGTCGAGTGAGTACAGGGAGTTAGGAAAGAGGCTGAAAAGCAGGGCATCTATGGTAGTAATTTCTGGGTTTTCAGCAGTGCCACGTGCTAGTTAGGTAAGGAATAGGAAGCTAGGAGAGATGAATGCATAGCTAAGGAGCTGGTGCAGGTGTCAGGGTTTCATGTTCTTAGATCATTGGGACCTTTTCTGGGCAGGGGTCACCTGTAGAAGAGGGACACAACAGAGGGCAACAAATGTCTCAGGGATAATCGCTTGTGCTACTCGGGAGGGTTTAGACGAGAGTGGTAGGGGGCTGGGAACCATAACAGCAGGTCAGCAAGTGGAGGAATTGAGGCAAAGGTCGTGAAGGTGGAGGAGAAAATAAATTCAGTCCCAGTACAAGTTGGTGGCAGAGTCACAGGGCTGCTTGTGGGCTCTTGCCTCACGCCTATCCACTCTAAGATAACAAGGTGTGGAGCTGGATGAACACAGCAGGCCAAGCAGCATCAGAGGAGCAGGCTATCCACTCTATGTGCTTTTGTCCTTTATTTTACTTTTGTTTCAGCTCTTTTCATTTGTTTCCTTTTCCTTTTCCTTTCGTCAATCGTTTCTTCTCTTCTGTGGTGGGCAGCTGTGGCTCGACAGCAAGAGCAGGCCCAATGTGGAGTGGTGAACATGACCTCTCCTGCTGATAGGAGGTGATGGCAAAGGCAGTAAGGATGTTCTGCCAGCGTTTGCGACCGGTGGCAGTGATAGCAAAGCTCCTCTAATGATTGGGGAAGGCGGCTCTGGTGGCAGCAGAATCTTCAAGGTGGCGGCACCAACAAGATGACCTCTGCAGCCAAATTGTAACTCGTGGTACAGGGGCGGCCAGGCCTGACAACATAGCCAGCAATGCTGTTGCAGGGTGAGTGTGGGTTCAGTGGCACCAGCGAAGTGGGTCCTGTGTCAAAGAATTAGCACCTACAGTAGGGAGAGTCCCATGTTTGTTGGTCCAGTGCAAGTGGTGCTAGATGGAGGCAAGGACTGGGTCGGAAAGGCTGATTTTCTGAACTTTTTATTTCTTTATTTGTTCTAATTTATTCCCATGATCTATAATGCTGGATTATTTATTTCGTCACTTTTCTGATTTTCTTTTCTTTTCCCTAAGGACTTGATCTTAAGTATCTGTACCTAGGTACCATTGTGTCTAAAATGGTGCTGTAATACTGCGGCTATAAAATTTTTCACTGTACCCATTTGAATACATGTGACACTAAAGGTAATTGGATTGATTGAACTGAATGAAATTGAATTGTTAGGACTAGTAAATCTGAAAGGAATGACAGGCAGAGACAGGTAAATAGACATGATGGTCCTCATAGGCTGAAGTGTGTTTATTTCAATGCAAGGAGTATCATAAATAAGGCAGACAAGCTTAGAGCCTGGATCAGTTCATGGGACTATGATGTTGTGGCCGTTACAGAGACTTGGTTAACAGATGGACAGGACTGGCTGCTTAACATTCCAGGATTTCACTGTTTATGATGAGATAGAAAGGAAGCTAAAAAAAAGTGGAGGAGTTATATTACTCATTAGGGAGAATGTCATATCTGCACTCAGAGAGGACTGACTGGAGGGACGAACAACTGAAACAATATGGGTAGAGCTCAAAAATAAGTTTGGTGCAATCACTCTGATAGGATTATACCACAGATCCCACAACAGTCATCAAGCCAATGACGAACAATTATGTAGGCAGTAACAACAGGATTGCATAGTGGGTGACTTCCCCAGTATTGCTTAGGACTCCCTTATAGCAAGTGGCTTCGATGGGGCAGAATTTGTTAAGTAATTCCAAGGGGGTTTCCTGAAAGTGAGCATGGCTATTCCAACTGGAGGAGGGGCCATACTGGACCTTGTATTTCCTAATGAGCGGTGAGTCTCACATTTGGTGTTTGGGAAGCTATTGGAGAGATTTTTAAGGATAGAATTTATGCCCATTTCAAAATCATTGACTAATTAGGGAGAGTCAGTATGGCTTTGTGCAGGGCAGGCCACGTCTTAATAACTTGATTGGATTGTTCGAGGAGTTGACAAAGATGATTGATGATGGTACAGCAGTGGGATGTTGTCTACATTGATTTTAATAAGGCTTTCGACAAGGTCCTACATGATAGTCTCGTCCAGAAGACTAAGTTGCATAAAATCCACTGTGAATTATTCACTTGGATTCAGAATTGGCTTGCCTATACAATCACTACCATGGAGGATTGTGTTGGGAAGGATTTTTTCTGGTTGGTTGTCTGTGACTGGTGGCAATCTGTAGGGATCCATACTGGGACCTCTGCTATTTGTGATATACATATAAATGACTTGTATGAAAATGTAGATGGATGGGTTAATAAGTTTGCAGATGATACAAAGATCGGGGGAGTTGTGGGGGCTGTAGAAAGTTGTCAAGGGGCACAGCAAGATCTCGATCAGTCGCAGATATGAGTGAAGAAATGGCAGATGGAGTTTAATCTGGATAAATGTGAGGTGCTGCACTTTGGGAGATCAAATGTTAAGCAAAATTATACTGTTAAAGGCAGGACCCTGAACAGCACTGGTGTACAGAGGGATCTTGGGGTTCAAATTCATAGCTTCCTAACTGTGGCCACGCAGTTGGATAGGGTAGCAAAGGCTGTTTGGTATGCTTGCTGGTTTTTGTCGGGGAATTGAGAACAAGAGTCAGGATGTCACAGTGCTCCTTTATAAGACTTTAGATAGGCTATACTTAGATTATTGACTTCAGTTCTGGTCGCCACAACACAGGATGAAATTGGAGGCTTTGAGAGGGTGCAGACGAGTTTTATGAGGATTCTGTCTGGATTAGAGGGTATGAGCAATAAAGAGAGGCTAGAAAAAATCACGGGTTGATTTCTCTGGAGCAGCAGAGGCTGAGGGGACATGTGATCAAAGTCTATAAAATTATTAGATGCATCGACAGGGTCGACGACCAGAATCCTTTCCCTTGAGTTGAAATGTCTAAAACTATGGGGCATGCATTTCTGCTGAGAAGGGAAGTTCAAAGGAGATGTGAGGGGCAAATTTATTACATAGAGAGTGGTAGCAGTCTGAAACACTCTCACAGGAATCGTGATGGAGGCAGATAGAATGGTAACCTTTAGGGAACTTACATATAAGAACATGAATATGGAAGATGGAGGGATATGGACCAAGGGCAGGCAGAAAGGATTAGATTAATTTGGCGTCATGTTGGGCACAACACTGTGGGCTGAAGAGCCATCTCCTGTGCTGTGCCGTTCAATGGTCTACGTTCTTAATGTTTGAACAACAATTGGTAATTGGAGGAAGAGGATTGTGCAATCGATACTTTCTCATATTAGTTGTCATAGAGAGAGCTGGGAAAAGCTGACAACAGCAGTGTTATGAGATCAGTCTTTGCGAATGATGTTAGATGGTATGCTCATTTAAGAAAATGGAGAGGTGAAATTTGCCCTTGGAATATGAAGAGGTTGCATTCATCGTAGAGTCCCTACAGTGTAGGGACAGGCCATTCAGCCCAACAAATCCACACTGCCCCTCCAAAGAGCATCCCACCCAGACCCATTCCCCTCCCCCTGCATTTCCCATGTCTAAACCACCTAAGCTAGCCATTCCTCTACATTGTGGACAATTTAGCATGGCCAATCTAGCTACCCAGCAAATCTTTGTACTGTGGGAGAAAACCGAAGCACCCAGTGGAAACCCATGCAGGCACGGGAGAATGTGCAAGCTCTAAACACAATCACTTGAGGGTGGAATCAAACCTGGGTCCCTGGTGCTATGAGGCAGTAGTGCTAACCTCTGAGACACCATGCCATTCATCTCACTTTCAAATTTATTTTTGAGTTACATTTGAGTGAGAGACGTTTGTCATGTAACTAATACTTCAGAAGTAAATCCGGGCATTTGTATGGCCATCAAAGTGATGCTTGCTAAATTGAACTGCTAATTCATGGCTGTATAGATTGGAAAGAGGGCCAGGTCAATCTCATTGACTATGCGATCGTTTGAACAAACGAACAATTGAAAGAGTACAGTACAGGGAACAGGTAATTTGGCCATCATGCCCTAAATAATCTAAAAACAAACCTGCCATTTTTCGATGCGTATCCCTTTTTTCCCTCCCTATTCATGTACCCATCTAGGTGCCTCTTAACTGTCTTCAACGTACCCACTTCCATCACCTCTTCTAAGATCTCATTCCAAGCTGCTACCACTCTCTGCGTGAAAAACTGCCCTTGCACATCTCCCTTAAACTTTTGTCCTCTCACCTTGAACCTGTGCCTCCTTGTAATTGAAACTTGAACCCTGGGGGAAAGCCTCTGACTATCCACTCTTTCTATGCCTCTCATAATTTTGTAGACCTCTATCAGGTCTCCTGTCAGCCACCTTCTTTCCAGTGAAAACGATCCTAGTCTTTTTAACCTTTCCTCATATTCAATGCCCTGGAAACCAGGCAACATCCTGGTGAACCTTCTCTGTACTCTCTCCAAAGCTTCCACATCCTTTCGGTAGTGTGGTGACCAAAACTACACAGAATACTACAATTGCGGCTTAACAAGGGTTTTATATGGCTGCAACATGTTTTGCCAATTCTTGTATTCCATACCCCGGGCGATGAAGGCAAGCATGCCATATGCCTTCTTAATCACCTTGGCTACCTATGTTGCCACTTTCAGGGAACTGTGGACCTGCATGGTCAGATCCATCTGAATGTTAGTATTCCTAAGTTTTCTGCCATTTACAATATAATTCACACCTAAATTTGATCCTCCAAAATGTATCACCTCGCATTTGTATGGATTAAACTCCATCTGCCATTTCTGTTCCCAAGTAGCCAATCTATCAATATCTTGTTGTATACTTTCACAATCGTTGGCATTATCAGCAACTCCCCCAATCTTCATGTTATCAGCTTGTTAGACCAGGCTTATTAACTGGGTCAATCAAGGATCTCTGGCTGACAGATATAAACAGGAGGTTCAGGGAGATTCATTTTAGTGACTGGCTCTGACGTAGCTTGTCAGAGCCCATGTACTGTGTATATGTAAGTTAATATCTCTCTAAAACACCAAGATGATGGATTTAGAAAAGGAAAATGCAACACCAAGCCTCTTCTAATTCTGAGAGGCTATCTGTTTTATTTAGCAGTTAGAGAACCAGGGGAGTCCATATCACGACTTCTGGCGAGGTTGAGACGACTGTCAGAGGCATATGATTTTGAGTTAACCCTGAACGAGGTGCTAGGATAGTGTGTTTGGTATGTAGGATTAATGAGGTAACCATGCAAAAGCGCCTACTAGCTAAAACCCAACTTGACTTTAAACATGCACTACAACTGGCTTTGACATTAGAAAATGAGGCAAAAGGATCATGGGAGACACAGGGCATCCCAATAGAAGCGGACACGCTCACCTGTCCAACTGAGCTTCAGGAACACCACTTGGTGTAGTAAATCACAGAGCCTCACACAGGGCATATCCTGAGAGGAGGCACTCTAGGTTAGCCCACAGAAAAAAAAACCCAAAACAAGACGAGTCTCGGGCAAATGACTTAAAATGTTCTTCAGGATTCAGGCCGACAACTCATTTTAGTTTCTACCAGTATGCGGACTCGAGACAACAAATGAGGCCTGACTTGAGTATGAGAACTCGTTGGCCGCTATCCAGGGGAAAGCACACTCTGGAAAGTCCACCTACGTATGCTTTTGAAGAGTTAATTTGCTTAATGACATCCAAATCAGAACCAATCAAAACAAGCATCTCTTTAAATTGTCAAGCTAGTCTTATGGAGGTTGGTGCCAGCGCAGCTATATCAGCAGCTGTCGTACCAATTTTTGACAATATTCACTCTTAATTTATGTAAGATATTTGGTCAGACTGAGAATGTACTCCAGGGAACCGTTACAGATAAAGGGTACAACTTCGCTTCTGGTCTCTTATGAGAAGCAGTTGATGGAGTTACCACTGATTGTAAGAAAAGGCTCTGGCCCAATTCTGATGGGACCAAATTAGTTGAGAAAGATTCACCTTGCTTGGCTCAACACTTTTCAATTCAAAAACTGTTGCCTGAGTGAAGTCCTAATTAAAAACCCAAAAGTTTTTTCAGGAAGGTCAACGGATGGTCAAAGGACTAAGGCCACTTTACATGTTGACCAGGAAGCAATTATGCGATTCTGCAGGACCCTCCTAGTGCTATTTGCCTTAGGTCTAAATGTAGAGGCAGAATTCATGAGGCTGAAAAGCGAAGGAATAAACAAACCAGTTAGACTTACAAAATGTGCAGCACCAGTCATACCAAGTTTGGAGCCTGAAGACTCGGTTCACCTTTGTGGGATTTTAAGCAAATGGTAAACTGCTTCTCAGAGTTGGATAAATACCAAGTCCTTCTCACAGAGGACTTGTACGCAGAACTCGCAGGGTGGGTGTTGGGGGAGGGGTACTGTCCTGCAAGAACATGAGCCATGCGAACATACAATTGTGTCTAGATGAGGAGTCCCAGACTAACGCCACAATTAATACCCAGTATTATCCATTACAAACCCACCGACTCCCACAGCTACCTGGACTATACATCCTCACACCCCACTTCCTATAAAGACTCCATCCCATTCTCTCAGTTCCTCCGTCTCCGTCGCATATGTTCAGATGCGGCCAACTTTGACAAAGGAGCCTCCGAAATGTCCACCTTCTTCCTCAACTGAGGATTCCCCAGCTCTGTGGTGACAGGGCCCTCATTCCAGTCCAACCCATCTCCCGCACTTCAGCCCTCACCCTTTCTCTTCCCTCCTGCAACAGCGATAGGGTTCCCCCTTATCCTCACCTACCATCCCACCAGCATCCACATCCAGAAGATCATCAAACGCCATTTCCGCCACCTCCAGCAAAATGCCACCACCACACATATTCCCCTCCCCTCCCTCGTTAACCTTCCTCAGGGACCGTTGCCTCTGGGACACCCTGGTCCATACTTCCTTCACCACAACACCTCCCCACAGCCCTACGGCACCTTCCCCTGTAACCGGTGAAGGTGCAACACCTGTCCATTTACCTCCTCCCTCCCCAGTATCCAAGGGCCCAATCATACCTTCCAGGTGAAGCAACACTTCACCTGCACTTCCAAGAATCTAGTCTACTGCATTCGCTGCTCACAGTGTGGTCTCCTCTACATTGGGGAAACAAAGCGTAGACTTGGTGACCACTTCGCAGAACATCTACGTTCTGCTTGCAAAAAAGACCCTGAACTACCTGTTACCTGCCACTTCAATGCACCACCTTGCTCCCTGGCCAATATCTCTGTCTCTGGCTTGCTACAGTGTTCCAGTGAAGCCCAGCGCAAACTGGAGGAACAACACCTCATTTTCCGCTTGGGGACCCGACAGCCCTCCGGACTCAATATTGAGTTCAATAATTTTAGGGCCTAAACTCTACCATGTCCCAGCCCCCAACCCCACACACCAGGCCTTGTTACCACATAGCCTGCCACTACACATTCCCTGTTGTTAGTCACTAACAGTCCCCATTAACAACTGTTCACCCTCCCAGCCTGATTGTTAGCAACTCCTTTGTCCAACTGTCTTTCTCTCTCTTTGGGTTCTATCCTATCGTTTATCCTATCACTCACCTCTCCATTTTCTGCATATAAACTGACGTTTTCCAGCCACCATCAGTTCTGAGGAAGGGTCACCAGACCTGAAGCGTTAATTCTTGTTTTTTCCTACACTGATGCTGAGCTTTTCCAGCAACTTTGTTTTTGTTGTGGTTGAAATATTCTCGCAGTTCTGAGCTAGTGCCAGGTGGTCTATATAGTGATGTGGACCCACACCAGATCCCCTCAAAATATTTTTAGAAGGTAGAGTAGACCCTAACATTTTCTTATTTTTAGGACAAATGTAAACTGCTTTGTTTCAGATGCAACATGACTGCTCAAACTACTTGACATTAAGTGAAATACAATTTATTGAAGCACTATTGTTAAAATGCAACGAGCGAAAGAAGAACTTAGAATAATTTACCTCTATTGGAAAACTTAACTGATTACTAGATACAGCAGCAATTACCAATGAACTCTTTCAATCTAGTAACATCCCGTGAACAGACACTTTGGGAAAAATGGAGGATTCAGGAAAAAAAAAACACAGACTTTGTCTCATATGCAATCTGGCAGCTTTTAGCTGTAATTGAGAGAGGGAAAAATTACTTTAATGTCTTCAAGCCAAGAACAGTCACTGCTTAAAACTAAAACAAAAACTAAAACAAAGTTAGAAATCCTGGTCTGTGAAAGCTGGCCAAGGTTGCTTTTCTTGTTTCAATAAAAACAGACAATGATTCATAAGCTTTTTAGTCCACTGGTTTTGGTAGACTGCTCGGTACCTTTGCCTTACAACCACTCTTCCAAACGAAGACGACAAAATAGGCTCTTAAAGTCAAAGCATTGCCACAATATATGACACATATTGTGGCTTTAATTCCTTTACAATTCTTCATAGTCCCATCAGATCTCCACTTGGTGTCTCTCCCCTGACATCATCTCTCACCATAGAACTGATTCTCTTTCGAATGAGTAATGCTGCTCCAAACTCACCCTACTATTTTCTGCGTCCCTTCTGTAAACTTTACAACCAGCTATGTTTAGTACCTCATCTTCATTATCTTGAGGAAAGACACAAAGAAAGAAAGACAGACAAAAGGCAACATGCAAGATTGAAATTGAGGGATAGAACATAGAACATAGAATATAGAACAGTACAGCACAGTACAGGACCTTCGGCCCAAGATGTTGTGCCGAACTTTTACCCTAATCCTAACGTAGATCTAACCTCCACCCCTACCTTATACTATCATCCATATGCTTATCTAATAGCCGCATAAGTGCCCCTAATGAAGCCGACTCCACTACCCTCTCCGGTGATGTATTCTGCGCCCCTACCACTCTCTGAGTAAAGAACCTACCTCTGACGTCTCCCCTATATCTACCTCCACTCACTTTAAAACTATGCCCCCTCATAATAGCTACTTCCACCCTAGGAAAAAGGCTCTCTGGCTATCCACTCTATCTATACCTCTGATCATTTCGTACACCTCTATCAAGTCACCTCTCATCCTTCGTCGTTCTAAAGAGAAAAGCCCGAGCTCTCTCAACCTTTCCTCGTAAGACCTTCCCTCCATTCAGGCAACATCCTGGTAAATCTCCTCTGCACCTTTTCCAATGACTCCACATCTTTCCTGTAATGAGGTGTACAGAATTGGACACAATGCTCTAGATGTGGCCGAACCAGGATTTTGTATAGCTTGGAGCATAACTTCACAGCTCTTGAACTCTGTTCCTCTATTAATGAAAGCTAACACACCATACGCCTTCTTAACAACTCTATCCACCTTGGTGGCAGCTTTCAGGGAACTGTGGACATGAACCCTAAGATCCCTCTGCTCCTCTACGCTGCCAAGAATCTTTCCGTTAACCCTGTATTCTGCTTTCAAGTTTGTCCTTCCAAAAGGAATCACCTCACACTTTTCAGGGTTAAACTCCATCTGCCACTACTCAGCCCAGCTCTGCATCCTATCAATGTCTCTTTGTAACCTAGAACAGCCCTCCGCACTATCCACAATGCGACCCACCTTCGTATCGTCTGCGAACTTACTAATCCACCCTTCCACTCCTTCATCCAAATCATTTACAAAAATCACAAATAGAAGACAACCCAGAACAGATCCTAGTGGTACTCCATTCGTTACCGAGCACCATGTTCAATATTTTCTGTCCACTACCACCCTTTGTCTTCTAAGGGTCAGCCAATTCTGAATCCAATCTGCCACATTTCCCCCTATCCCGTGCTTTCATTACTTTCTGCATGATCCTACCATGGGGAACATTATCAAATGCCTTACTTAAATCCATGTATACCACATCCACTGCTCTACCTTCATCCACATGTTTGGTCACCTCTTCAAATAATTCAATAAGGTTTGTGAGGCATGATCTACCCCTCACAAATCCATGCTGACTATCACAAATTAAACTGTGCCTATCCAAGTGATCATAAATCCTATCTCTCAGAGCCCTTTCTAATAATTTGCCCACAACTGATGTAAGACTAACTGGCCTGTAATTTGCTGGATTATCCCTATTCCCTTTTTTGAACAAGGGGATGACATTTGCCTCTCTCCAATCTTCTTGCACTATACCTGTGGACAGTGAGGATGAAAAGGTCATTGCCAAAGGCCCTGCGATCACTTCCCTCGCTTCCCATAGAATCCTTGGATAAATTCCACCAGGCCCAGGGGACTTACCTAGCTTCATGTTCCTCAAAATTCCTAGTACATCTTCGTTACTAATATCAACCTCCTCTAGCCTACCAGCCTGTTTCGCACTGTCCTTCTCTACAACCAAGTCCCTCTCAGTTGTGAATACTGAAGAAAGGTATTCATTAAGGACCTCTCCTATCTCTTTAGGCTCCATGCACAAATTCCCTTTACAATTCTTGATCGGCCCTACCCTTTCTCCAGTCATTCTCTTATTCCTCACGTATGTGTAAAAAGCCTTGGAGTTTTCCTTGATCCTATCTACCAAGGTTTTCTCCTGCCCCATTGTAGCTCTCCTAAGCCCTTTCTTCAGCTCCTTCCTGGCTAACTTGTATCCCTCTGGAGCCTTTTCCGATCCTTGTTTCCTCAACCGTATATAAGCATCCTTCTTCCTCTTAACCAGTCGTTCAACCTCTCTTGAGAACCAAAGCTCCCTCACTCGACCGCATCTTCCCTGCCTGCTAGGGACAAACATATCGAGCACACACAGTATGCATTCCTTAAACAATCTCCACATTTCAAAAGTGTTCTTCCCTGACAGCATCTGTTCCTATTTTATGTAAGCCAGTTCTTGCCTAATAGAGTTATAATTATCCTTCCCCCAATTATAAACCTTACCCTGCTGTGTGTACCTATCCTTTTCCAAGACTATTGTAAAAGTAACAGAGTTATGATCGCTACCGCCAAAATGCTCTCCTACCAACACTTCTAACACTTGGCCCGATTCATTGCCAAGCACCAAATCCAAAGTGGCCTCTCCTCGTGTTGGTCTATCTACATACTGTGTCAGGAATCCTTCCTGAATGCATTGGACAAAATCCGCTCCATCTCAACCATTACAACTAAAATGTTTCCAATCAATATTTGGAAAGTTGAAGTCACCCATGACTACAACCTTGTGACTTCTGCACCTTTCCAGTATCTGCCTCCCAATTCTGCCTCGCTTTTCATCCTCAGTGTCCACGGGTATGGTGCCAGAAGATTGGAGAGAGGCGAACGTCATTCTGTTGTCCAAATCCGGATATATATCTTTGAAGCAACTTACTCCAGATCATTTGCAAATTTAATGATCTACAAGTACTTTTAGAGTCATAGAGTCACAGTCATACAGCACAGAAACAAACTCTTTGTTTCAACCTATCCATGTCATTCCCACATCCCAATCGGACCTCGTCCCATTTGGCATCTCCGTTCTGCTCACAAAAAAAAACTCTGAGCTTCCATTTGCCTGCCACGTTAACACAGCACCCTGTTCTCTGGCCAACATCACTGCCTCAAGCTTGCTGCAGTGTTTTCAGCGAGGGTGAGCTGGAAAAACAACAACAACACATTTTTCTGCTTTTCTTGTAGCCCCCCAGACTCAATATTGAGTTCAATAGTTCTCGGGCCTAAACTCTCCCATGTCTCTGTGCCCTGGCCCACACAAAAGGCCGTGTTATCACATTGCCTGGCTTTGCACACTATACCTATTGTTTGTCACTAACAGCCCCCATTAAAAGATATTCACCCTCCTAGGCAGATCAATATGAACTCCTATGTCTGTCCATCTGCTTTTCTCTCTCTTCGGGCACTATGCCCACTTATCATTTATTCCTTACCCCTCCCCCAACCTATTTTCTGAATATGAACTGATATTTACCCAGCTACCATTAGTTCTCAGGACGGCTCACTGGACCTGAAACAATACCTCTGATTTTTCTTCACATATGCTGCCAGACCTGCTGAACTGTTCCAGAAACTTCTGTTTTTGTCCCTCTAAACCCTTTCTATTCATATACCATTCAAATGCATTTTAAATGTTGTAATTGTACCCACCTCCTCTCCCTTCTCTGGCAGCTGGTTCTATACACGCAGGACGTTCTGTGTGAACAAAAAATTGCCCCTCACTTCCTTTTCAAATCTTTCCTCTTTCACTTTAAACCTATGTGCTCTAGTTTTGGATTCCCCTTCCTTCAGGTAAAGACCTTGGTTATTCATCCTATCCATGCTGCTCCTGATTTTATAAACATCTGTAAAGGCACCCCTCAGCTTCCAAATCTCCAGGAACAAAAGCCCCAGCCCATTCAGCCTCTCCGAGAAACTCAAACACTCCAATCCCGGCAACAACCTTCTACATCTTTTCTGTGTCATTTCAAGTTTGACAACATCTTCCCGATAGAAGGCTGACCAGAATTGTACACAGTATTCTAAAATTGGCCGCTGCAACGTCCTGTACCGTGGCAACATCATATCCAAAATTGTTCTGTGAGTGGTCATTTTGTTAACAAATATCACATATCTTAACTCGCGGGCTGGCACCTTCGATTAGCTAACAATATATTTTCAGATCTCCTATCACTCAGCTTGATTTAAAATAAAGCAAATGAATTCACTAACTTACCAAAATGCATGAATATTATCTATGAAAGATTTTATGAAGCAAAGTCTTTTCCGTGGAAATGTCTGCACTAGTACATCTGAAGTGACGTTTTCGAATGCCTTAGATTAAAAATGATTTGAATGCCTCATTGGTCGTTTTTTAAAATAAAAGTCCCAGATGATCACCGCAATGAGGCAGTCACCAGTTTGTTTCTTCATTGACTGTATCTATTTTCAATTACTATGTGAACTTGAGACACTTGGGATCTCTCTGTGCTGTATATATGAGGGAGTGCTCTGAAGGGATTGGATCTCTGCTCATTTTAAGCCGGCAACTGACACGTTTCAAGAAAATGGAAAATTCGGTAATTTCTCTAATATCAGCAATTTACTATCCTGTTCTTTCGGCGATTGGTTTCCCTGGTAAGTCACCATGAATGACTATTGTTTTGTTTTCCAATGAAATCTTTGAATTCTGCAATTTTTGGTATAAATACCAGTACAATCTGTATTTAAAAAGGAACAAAGACGCAAAAAAAATTATAAATCGACGGTGCTTTCACAGCAAAATCATCTGATATTTCAAATTTTAATTTTGAAATTGCATGAACTGGACCTAAAGCAAATTAAAAGTAATAATACATCTTTACTTTCCTCTCTATTTCAGCAGTCAGCACGTTGTAACATGTCTTATCAGTTCTGTTGACATTCGACTGCGGGATCATCATGCAGTCACTGTCAACGTATTGCAAGGGTCTATGGGCAGCAAACAGCTGACTGGTGAAGGTTCGGGCGAGTAAATGAAATTGTTCCAGACGTGCACCATTTGCGGCTTCACAAACCTGTCCTTCTGGTTTTTGTTTTCACCTTGAGACAAACAAGTCTTTTTTGCTATTCCTTTATTTTCATTTTGCTTTCACGAATTCCAGAAGACCTGAGTCTGAGGGATCGTGGAGAGGACTTTCTGCGAGTATTTATCACACCACCAACTAAACTTTTTTCTGATTTTTTCTGATGAAGGGTTTAGGCCCGAAACGTCACGTTTTCCTGCTCCTATGATGCTGCTTGACCTGCTGTGTTCATCCAGCCCCATGCTTGTTATCACCAACTAAACTTTCCCTTGTTTGTTCTTTGCCAGAGAAAAGGTTTCACAAGGGAAATAAGTTCCAAGTTGGAAATATCATTTCAGCCCACTCATTACTAAAGCCTTTATGAGTTGCCTAACAAATTGTATCGACTCACAGATATTTTGGACTATTTGAAGAGACAAGATGCTGGCACTGTTAGAGTGATAGGGCGGCGCGGTGGCGCGGTGGCTCAGTGGTTAGCACTGCTGCCCCAGGGACCCAGGTTCGATTCCAGCCTCGGGTGACTGTCTATGTGGAGTTTGCACATTTTCCCCGTGTCTGCGTGGGTTTCCTCCGGGTGCTCCGGTTTCCTCCCACAGTCCAAAGATGTGCAGGTTAGGTGGATTGGCCATGCTAAATTGCCCATAGTGTTCAGGGAGGTGTAAATTAGGTGGGTTACAAGGGGACGGGTGTGGTTGGGATACTCCGAGGTTCGGTGTGGACTTGTTGGGCCGAAGGGCCTGTTTCCACACTGTAGGAATTCTAATTCTAATTCAAATATCATGTGGTGGGATAGAGAAATGATTTAGACAGCTCTTTGTGTTGGATATCAAATGTTCTTTCAAAGACAATGAGACACAATATTCTGTTTTGAATTAGTTTAAGATTTTGTCTCTAATCCGTTGCTCCTATCTGTCATTCCGTTATTGTAGGGTGGATATAGGATTTGGATATAGGATAACGTATTAGCAACCTAGTTTCCAGTCTTAATCGCTCATGTTTCACTCTTGTTACAAATATTTTAAAACACATGCAGCAGCGCATGTTTGGACTTTCTGTCGTTTGCTGTAAAATTACTGTGGAACTTCTCTCTGGAATATTTATTTTTCAGCGTACAAAAGTATTACAATGTTGGATTGTTTGCTCTCTTTGCAATACCAGCACTAATCTGAGCATGTAGGACATATGCTGATGAAGCTTACTGGAAATTATGCTTTACTATGCATGCCTGCACATCTCTGTGTGAAAAAAAGTAAATATGGCTAATGAAACCTAGTAAAATACGTTGATATTGACAATGCTTATCTGACTCTGGTGAATGTGGCATTCTTTCTAGAAAAGCAGATATTTCCTCCTCCAGGATTAATCTCTTAAATAATAAGCAAACATTAAATATCTTGTGATTGTAGGAAAGCTCCAGTACAGATAACTTTCCTTTTAAACCAGTTCACTTACCTTGTCGTGTAATGCATTTATTTTAATCTCTCTTTATTCTGCCTTCTCTCTTTGCAGCTAACCTAATGACAGTCGTGATCCTCTCCCATGGAAAATGCGGCCTATCCAAATGTATTACTCAGTACCTGGTTGCTATGGCAATGGCAGATCTGCTCGTCATCATTGGTATAATTATGTATGACATCAATACTATGTACTTTCAGCTTTCTTTCCTAAACTACACTCCTGTCTGCAGTTTCAACCTCATCCTCAGTTTTACTGCTGTTGATTGTTCTGTCTGGTTAACAGTCTGTTTCACTTTTGATCGATTTGTGGCCATTTGCTTCCAGAACCTGAGGTTGAAATATTGCACTGAGAAAACTGCATGTGTGGTCATAATAACAACGTCAGGATTATTCGTTGCACAAAACATTCCAATGTACTTCACTTTTCAACCTCAGAAGCTAATTAACAATGAATCGTGGTTCTGCCTTGTAAAACAAAGCTTTTACACATCACCAGCGTGGATAGGGTTTTTCTGGTTTGACATTGTTTTAACCCCATTCACTCCATTTATTCTGATAGTCATTTTCAATGCTTTGACCATCAGGCATATTCTAGCTACGAGTAAAGTCAGGAGGGGACTCATGGGGAAAAATAATTTTCAGAAGGATGAGGAAATTAAAACTCGAAGAAAATCGATTATATTACTACTTAGTATCTCTGGCAGTTTTATCACCTTATGGATTGTACATTTTACGTATAACATATGTGTGCAACTGGCAGATATTAAATTTATGCTGTCAGATCATGAGGGTCCTCTCAAAATCCTGGAAGAAACTGGGTACATGCTTCAAAGTTTGAGTTCTTGCACAAACACTTTTATCTATGCTGCAGCACAAAATAAGTTCAGAGTGGAGCTGCAGCATACGATTACGAGACCCTTTCATGGCATTATTCGATTATTCAGAAGCTTGAAGGAATGGTTATCTACCTTTTAATGCACTTAAGTTCTGTATTCACAATTATTGTACAATAAATTGCATCCTAATAATGGCATCTTTCTTTCTTTGTTTCTTTATTCTTTTTTTCTTTCTTTCTTTTCTATATATCTCTGTATATATCTACCTATTCATATTTTAAAACCATTCATGAAAGTGGACATGTTTGGCTGTGACAACTTTTATTGTCCATCCCTAGTTGCCCTTGAGCAGGTGCTATTGATCCCCACTTGAGGTCTCTGCACTTTATTTGTGGAAGGCATGCCCACAATGCTGTTAAATACTCAGTTCCAGCGTTTGCATCAAAGACACAGAATGAAAATGTGTGCATACCAAAGTCAGATAATCAACTTGGGAGGGAAATTACAGCTGCTGGTGTTCCACGTTTCTGCTGTCCTCCTTTCAGATCCTTGTGGCCATGTGTTCTATAGATCCTGGTGAAGAAGCATTTGAAGAATGTCTACCTGCATCTGCTGGATAGTATACACTGCTGTTAATTAGTGTGGTGTGGATCTAGTGAATGTTTGTGGCTGTGGTGTCAATTAAGTGGGCTATGTTGCCGTGCATACTTTCAAGCTTGAAATTACTGCTCAACTTGATTGGGAAAGATTGCAGAGTTTTAGAGTAATGACCCAATGAAAATTTTGAGTTTTGGCTAAAGAAGATGTCTTGAATAATGTATTGCTTGAATACTACTCGTCAATTTAAGTACAGAGTTCATTTTGGATTGACATATCATGGCTTGGATTGAAATACTGCTTTGGCTGAGTGATCAGTTTGGAATTATAAGTGAATTTGAAGACATTACTTGTTTCAGAACAATGGATAAATTTTACAAATTAATCAACTTGAGCACAGCCAATATTAGATTGAATATTGATTTGGATTTCTTTTGCATTTTGTTCAATGTATGTAAGACGAAACTATTTGGTTGGAAATTATTTGGGACACAGTCACATATGGTAAATGCAACTAAAAAATACGACAGCAAAGATGAGGAGATAACTAGAGGATGACAGATTTCCAAAGAGGTTCCAAAGTATTGTCTAATCAAACACAATTGAAAATTTTAAATACAAAATATACATTAAACACAAATGCATCATCATAAAAACCATGAAAATAAAGGATGGATGAATTCAACACTTCATTCGCTATGAAAGTGTGTAAATGATTAAAAGAATCAAGTTTCATGTAATGCAAAATTGTACAAGCTTGAGATACGATGAAGAAATGAAGAAATGCTCTGAGAGAAAGAGAGAGAGAAACAGAGAGAGAGAGAAATAGAGAAAGAGAGAGACTGAGAGAAAGAGACAGTAAGAGAAAGAGAGAAACAGAGGAGAGAGAGAGAGATTAACAGCAAGTTCTGACAAGCACTTGTAATAAAACAAAATGCCAACAATTTAGTCTGTCCAACTGTTCAATAAAACGTGGCTGGTCTGATTTCGGCTAAAGTCTAATTTCCACTCTACTCCTCCACATTTTCACTTACTTCTCAATTTTAAAAAAAGTGCATATAACCGAAAATGAAAACACACATTGTTCTTACCTCTACTGTTCAAGAAGGAGAATTCCACAGAGGGAAGAGTGGCTGAGAGAAATTATAAATCTCCATATCACCATTTTCAGTGAGTTATGCCTTACTTCTTTTAAAATAATACCCCAGGTTCTACACTTTCTGATAAAACTAAGCAACCATTCCTCATTCACCCTTCCAAGTAGCTACAAGATATTTATACTTCCAAATGATCACCACACTTTCTTCTAAACTCTAACTGATGAGATCTGAAAGCTGATCCAAACTTTTGGTATACAATTATGTTGTTCATATAGATATCCCTAGAATATGTGTTCTACAAAAATGTTTACATAGTAATTCATACATAGTTATTTGCAGTTAACGTTAAAGTGTATAAAGTACAAAATCCTGCTCCGTGCTTTCTGTCAATATGTGCCTAAAAGACGTAGATTTGGAGGAATTTGTGAGCATTAATAAAATTTTGAATTTTTGGGATGACTCTGCCGATAACTTATTTCCCAGCTCAATACCTCAGCAAAACCTAACAAGCTCAATTTCGTTTTTTTGCATTTCTATGGGTGTTCCAATAACAACTATTCATTTAAATTGGAAAGAACTGTGGATGCCATAAGTCAGAAGCAAAAACAGAAGTTTCTGGAAAAGATCAGCTGGGTCTGGCAGCATCTGTGGAAATCAGAGTTAATGTTGAGGGTCAAGTGACTGTTCCTCAGAACATATTCTGTTAACTCTGATTTCTCTCCACACACGCTGCCAGACCTACTGAGCTTTGCCAGTAATTTCTGTTTTTAATTTATTTATAATCCATTCACTCCCACAGTTAACTCAAACATATGATGCTGCAATCCCATTCTGCCTACTTATCCTTCTCTGTGACATATATATTGACCCTCTTATACCAGTCCTCATCATATGTTTCGCATTTCTCTCAACGGTGAATTCAGTTCACTGTCAAAACTGATTGTTATTTCCAGCCCATTTCACAAAAAAAAACACTCTTCTTATAATTCACATTCTTTCCCACAACCATAATACGTAATGATCTCCCCTTTCTCACTTTCCTATGCACCAAAACGCTTACTGTCATATCCTATGCCTCCTTGTTCAATTCGTATTTGCTTAAGCTTATGTAGGCTCTTCAGAGTTCAGAAGTGATTATTCCACCTGTGGCAAATTAGTTTTAAATTTGTCAATTTTATAGTTGTAACTTTTAAAAAAAAAATTAAATTAACAATCAATTCAACTGTTGTAGTGGCCCATGACTAACTTGACAAGATGGTCGCTCAGGTTTTTTTGTTGACACAAGACGTCTGAAGGGCACTTATGTACAGCAGATGCTCACAGCTAGACGTAAAATCTCCATATAGATATACCGGACAAGATAAGATTCTCAGCAGGAAGAAATTTTAGGAAAAGTAACCAGGTTTCTGTACACATGCAGTTCTAAACAAATAAGCACTTTAATAATAGGCATTTTTGTAAGGCATGCTTTAGCCACAGTCTCAAGTTTGTTATTTAGTAAAAATTAGAAGGAAAGGTCTGAGCCTACAGTATTGTGGACTGTTTAGACAGTTGCAGAATTGGAAAGGCAAACAACAAATTAGTGTGAAAATGTCAGTTGCATTCCTTGAACAAATATTTCTACGCCATAGGGGCCCAATGTATTACAAGATTACAAGGTACTTCCAATGGGAGACATCGTTTATTCTATATATACTTTCCTTAAGTTGAACTCCCAAAATACATTACCATACACTAAACAGGATTAAATTCCATTTGCCATTGCTCTGTTAAATTTATGAGGTGATCAATATCAATATCTGCGCCCAATGTTCGTGGCATCTTCAAACTTAGTAGTTATACCTTCTACATTAAAATCCAGGTCCTTAAATTACACAACAAAGAGCATGGGTCCAAGCAAAGACCCATTTGGTACATCACTGGTCACAGGTTTCCGATTGGCAACAACTTTCAAAATATTTGTTAGCCAATTTTGGATTCAATTTGTCAACTTGTTTTGGAACTCATGGGATTTTCCTAATTGGACCAAGCATCCATGTAGGAATTGTCAGATAAGTGGAGGGACAGATAATATCGATGAGGCAGGGAGCCTGTATGGAGGACTTGGATATGCTAGGTGAGTGGGTAAAGCAGTGTCAGATACAACACAATGTGGCAAAGTATAAAGCTTTTCCCTTTGTTAGGAAGAAGAGGCGTGTATTATTTTCTAAACAGGGGACGCCTTCTGAATGCTGATGTAAATGAGACCCGGAGTCCTTTTCAGGAATCTCTTAAGGTTAACGTTTATGTTCTGTTGTGGTTAGGAAAACAAACTCAATGGTCATTCATTTCATGAGGACTGGAATACAAGAGCAGAGATGTACTGCTGAGACTGGAACAACGGGAGCAGTTTTGTGTCCTGTATCAAAGGAAGAAAGAATTGGATCAGAGATAATAGGAACTGCAGATGCTGGAGAACCCGAGGAAACAAGGTGTAGAGCTGGATGACCACAGCAGGCCAAACAGCATCATAGGAGCAGGAAAGCTTGACGTTTCGGGCCTAGACCCTTCATCAGGCTTTGGAGGGGTGTCCACAGCATGAATTATCATGGGAATGAAGGGCTTGTCATATGAGGAGCGGTTGAGGACTCTGTACTCAATAGAGTTTAGAATGATGTGGAAGGATCTGATTGAAATTTAGAGAATACTGAAAGGCATGGACAAAGTGGAAGTGTAGAAGATGTTTCCATAGTAGGAGAAACTTGAACCCGAAGGCATAACATCAGAATAATGGGATAACCCTTCAGAACTGAGATGAGCTGGAATTTCTTACACCAGAGAGTGGTTAATCTGTGGAGTCCATTGTTGAAAAGGGCAGTGGAATATATTAAAGACAGAAATAGATAGGTTCTTGATTGATAAGGAGAACGATGGCCATAAGGACAGGACTAGAGAATAGGGTTGAGAAAGCTATTAGCCAGGAGCGAATGATAAAGCAGAAACGATGGGCTGAATGGCTTAATTCTGCTCCTATATCTTATGCCTTCTGGTCAAAGGCCTTACTGAAGTATATGTTAACCATATTAACTGCACTAACTTTATCAATATATTTTGACAGCTTTCAAAAAAACCTTAATCAAGATAGTCAGACAACAACTCCCTCTAACAAATCTATACTGATTATCCCTGAGCAATCCCCGATTTTCCAAGAATTGATTAATCCTCCCCTTCATCCTATCCTTCAAAATGTCTTTCTCCCAAAAAGTTCACCAGCACTGACATCAGACTGACTGGTCTGTAATTACCTGAACTGTCACTGTTGCTTTCCTTTAGCAATGGACACACATTAGCCATTTCCCAGTCAACTGACACTTTACCTGTGGTCAGCAATGTATTAAATATATCCGTCAGGGCCCCTAGAAATCTCTTCCCTCGATTCCCATAGCAACCGGAGATACTGATCAAAATATATAGGATTCTTTGGGGACCTGGGAGCATTGATGCAGAAAGCAGAAAGGGTCACACATTTAACACAGAGATGAGGAGGAATTTCTACTCTCAGGGGTAGAGAACCTGTGGAATTATTCACCTCAGAGAGTTGTTGATATTGGGTCATTAGTCATATTCAAGGCTGAGGTAGACTTTTAATCAGTAAAGGAATCACAGCTAATGATCAAAAAGAACAGGAAAGTGGTGTTGTGGATTATCAGATCAGTTGTGATCTTATTAAAAGGCAGAACAGACTCAATGTTTTGAAAGACTTAATACTGCCCACATTTCTATGGTCTTTTTTGGTATACATGCCTACCACAATAGAACTACATTGCTCAACAGTTTCCCCCTTATGGATTAATTTAATGCATGTTTTCAGAGCAAATGTTTGTAAATGATCTGATTCATTCACGTACTGTTGAATCATAATTTGACGTACCTTGTTTAACAGTAATATTGTTATATTCACAGAATCAGTGTAGTAAGTATGAATGCGGACCATTAAAGGGACAGTTAAGGAGATAATGTCATTACAATGCAGCTGAGAAATACTCAGTAAAATAGTAAAGTTTGACTTCGTGGAGGATACTGTTATTTGGCAGCGATTAAAAGGGTGATATATGGTAAACGGGCATTCTTTCCATTGGAATATCTATTGAATAATTGTCCTACCCTGCAATGCAGTAGACGATCATGAAATCTCAGGAAAATAAGCCCCTTTCTGATACTGTGTAAAACAAGCAAATCCTTTTTAAATTAGCTTTCTTGTATAACAGTCCCAATGAACAAGAGGTGCAGCTGATTGCCTACTTATTTCTATTTAGGAAAGTGTAGGGTTTGTACTAAAAACAAAAATCAGAAAATTTTTGACAAACTCAACATTTCTGGCAGCATCTGTGGAGAGGGATATTACTTATATTTCAAGTCCAATATAATTACTCAGAATTCCACAGTCGAAGCCATACTCTACTGGAACTGGTAACTCTTTCTCTCTCTTCAGATGCTGCCAGTTCTGCTGAGATTGTTGAGTATTTCCTGGGTATGTTTTCTTTTCTGGATCATCTAACAATTACTCAGCAAAAAAAATGCCTATTGCCCCTTAAGAGTCAAATATACAGTGTTGTACATCTGCCAAAAAAAAGTAAGACACATCATTTATGGACCTTCACTTTTCAGTGATTCCAGTTTTACTCGTTAAGTAAGTAAGTCAGAAAGGTATGCACTGTACGTTGATGAGGGCAACCATTTTTGAATATTAACACAAATGGATAATTAGTGGATTCAATAACTCTGAATGGAGAGGTCAAACACTGATTGGAAGGAAAGGACATAAATATTCAAAATGTGTCTCACGATACGCAAAGCTTAATAACCTTTTTTATCCTGAGTAACAAGTTCTCTGTTCCTTGAACATTTTCTCAACATGTCCTGGCTTCTTAGCTCTATCACAACACGAACAGAGAACATCTCGTCTGTGCCAAAGTTGTGCCACACGTGCAATTCTTTACTCACTCTCTCTAGCCCCAGCACACCTCTGCATTTCTTTTTTTCATAGCCCCTACTTCCACTGCTATCAGATGAAGTGAGTTCCAGGCCACAGTCACTCTGTGTGGAAACTACTTCATTGTTCAGATCTCACACATATCTGTTAGGTTAATCAATATATTGGTTTTTTTTAAAAATCTGTATACATGTCACCCATGGCAGCAGCTTTGCACTTTCTTGTGTAAACTGTATACTTTTTATGGTTTTGTACTCCTCTTCTTATATCATCTGTAACCTATTTTCTGCAAGGAGAAGAACTCCAGTTTCTCTATTCTCATCGCATTGATAAGTGGATTGATTCCCACAACTATTCCTGTATGTAACCTCATCAGTTTAATCAAGACTTTCATATCCCCTACAACAGCTGAACACATACTCCAGGGGTCGTTGACCATGTTCTGTAAACTGAAAATATTTTATTTGGAGCAAGGAAAGACAGTGACCCAGAAAGTCACCCTTGGCATATGCCATTCTCCGTGATGTCATTTTCCAAAAAAAAAAATGCAGGACTGTTTTAGCTCTGGTAACATGTTCTTTTCAGTCAAACTGACACCAAACATCCAATTTTATCAACTGCTGTTTTGTTAACTCATTTTGAAGTGGCACTTTTCGAAAGGCATTCTCAAATGTAAGCTTTACTCATTATGCAGGAGTTGTTCTGGCACAGTGGTTGTGTTTCTACGTCTTGATCAGTTGATCATGAAACTATTGTATTCATTTTGATATGCTCACAACTTAGGCAAGCAGGTTAATTATCCGCTTGTGATACCTTCAAATGTTCTGATGGATGTTGGCAACAACTACATGGTTGTCGATTGTTCTCCAAAACTGTAATGACAAGCACTGCAGTAATTTACTTATCAGCAGGGACTATCAAATGGAAGCAGATAGCTCACCTTACAAGAATTTTGGTAAAGGTCATCAAGTTTAACCATTAAATTCACGCCATCAGAATTCTCTCTTAACTCCTCAGGAAATATAATTAGATTGTTCAAACACCATTGTCTTTATAGATAGATTGTCTTTCTAACTGTATCTCCTTAATGAAGCAAATGTCACATAGTCTGATGTTCTTCGTGTACATCTTTCTTCTTACTGCATGCTCACAATTGATTTTTGCTAAATCTGTTACAACGTTAATAGGAACATCAATGCATTCATTTTAGGGGAATTGCTCCTGTTATCAAACGTTTACCTCTTGACTGCATTTGGGGAATATCATAACATAATGAAAAATGTTCTACCTTCTTCTTAACTCCATGCCATTATCCAAATGGCATGGATAGTATGTGGACCAAAACCTTCAAGGCAGTGGACCACTAAATTATGATCTCATAGAAAAGAAGCCACGAGCCTCATGGCACACAGCCCTATTCCATCTAGGCCTGATGGTCATCTATTTCTCTGTATGTTCCCCTTTCAGGATCTCTGCCACAATTATTATGTCACTGCCCTTTACTTGAACAAGTGCCAGTTCAAATTGCTCATTTTTACAATGGACAAACAAAGACGTTGACCTTGGCAATGACAGCCATTGCTACAACCTCAGTGTAATTTTCTGGGTTACATTAGAGAGCTGTTACGAGTAAAATGCATGATTTGAGTGCCTGCAGACTCAACTAAAATAGAGCAAGCAATGAAAACATGTTCTTCTCTGAACCTTTTTAACATTGTCAACCACAGGTCCTTGGTCAGACCACCAAGTATTGTTTTGAATTTCTGAATTTCAGATGTGTTTATTAAGTTTCACTAACCACTATGAAATTGGAACCTTTGCCTCCAATTTATAATGCATGTCACTGAATCCTTTGTCAGGTCACATTACCATTGTGCAATCGTGTCTCAAACACAGTTTTGTCAGAACTTTCAAACATCAACTCACCTTCCTTGCTTCAATGGATTTCATTTATATTCTAGATGTCCATGTCTATATATTGCTAATGAAATCTGTTTCTAAGAATAAAATTTGTTCTTAATATTAGGAGAAACATTTCAGTAATTCACACAAATAACTGCAAATGTTCGGAAATGAATTGGTCACAAAATATTGACAAATTATTGAAGGTCATCACACAGTCTTATTTCACTTTCAATTTACTGACGCAATTTCGATGGCGATGTCTCAGTCAACATATATTTTCAATCTTTTTCTTCATTCATTGACAGGATATGGATGTCACTGGCCAGACAGTATTTATTACCAATCACTAAAATCGATGAAGGCAGTTTAAAATCAATCACATTTCTCGTGCCTGGAGCCACATATAGGCCAGACTGGATAAGGACAGCAGACTTCCTTCCTGAAAAGACATTAGTAAACCAAATTTTCTCTCCACTCTGGTGAGCTTGTAGAACATCATGATAACTTTTTCTTTAACTCTAAATTTTAGAATCTAGATCATTTCGTCATCTTCTTCTTCTTCTTCCTGCTGACAAAATCAACTCGCTCATTTATTTCCTTATTACTGATACAAAATGATGCTGCGAATGTGAAATTCGCATTTTGCAATGGTTACACATGGTATCTCGAAATCAGCTATACCTTCTTAGATAGTTTGCAGAGCACTTTGATTTTTGAAAGATAAATTTTGTAGTATCAATTCTTGAAAAGTCAGTCGAACTGACCTGATTTGATATTAATATTATTGATCACACTTGGGTCTTTTCTCTGTATTTTGAAATGCTGAAGGCAATTGCAGATACGGATGTATTGCAATATTTGGGTAAAGATAACATAGATTTGTGGAAAGATATCAAAATAATGTGATCACCTACTGGATTGCACTAAAGACTTAATGATCACACCAAAACGTGATATAATCCTAGATTTCAACAATCTATATTGCTATCTCTCTGTTATGAGCTTCAGTCCAGTATCTTTGAAAGATTCTACAGATGACCAACTTTTTTAAAGAGAGGAACAATGATAATGTGTCAGAGAAATAATCTGCTAAGACCATAAATCACAAAACGTTTGCTTTACATTCATACTAATTCACAAAACTTTCTCTACAATTAAAAAAATTTGGGGAACTTCCTCCACTCAAAAAATATGTGATCAACAGAAACAAACCCCTCAGTATTTAATCAGAATATTCCAGTTATGCATTTAACATGATAACCAGGCAAAATTTTGCAGGGGCATTTTAATAACGAACATTAGGGCTGTTTCTTCACTTTGCATGCACAGTTTAAGTTATTCATTTTTTTTAACGGAGTGTATCTGACAATTTTCCGGCAAATGCAATTCAGCAATGTTGTAAACTCTGAATAGATTGCTTGTGAGTGTACGAAGATTGGTCAAGGGACAACACACTCATTGCAGAATCATTTGGTAAATGTGAAATGATGGAATTTGAGTGGAGGAGGTGTAGAAGCTGGAATTGTATCTATTAAAATAAAAACAATCAGTAGGAGTTCCAGTCTATTTAGTCAACACAGTGGTTCGTTTCCCTATAACACATAGTAAGGACATGATTTCTTCAGCAATTGCATCAGTACACAGTTATACATTTAACATTTGCAGAGCAGGAGTGGGAGAGATAGAGCATCATTACGCAATCAGGTTTTTTTGGCAATGGAATTGCTATTTGGATTTCTGGAGTAATTATCTTGTATAGGTACTTTAAAAGATATTTTAAGAATTAACTGAAACAGATCATTTTGCAGTATGATGGAAGAAAACATTTTAGTTCGTGGTATATTCAGTTCTATGGAGAATGAAGGGAGATTACTTTGTTATAATTATCTGAACTGGATCTTTCTGTGTGGCTGAATTCAGAAAACCCAGCATCTTTGAGCATAACCTACTGCCAATGAAATGAATAAAGAGAAATATATCACTGAAACAATGTAACTTAAGGAAATGCAAAGTGAGATAATTCTACCTTTAGAAATACTAATTTTCATTTCTTTTGTTGGAGGAAACATTTCGGATTGTGCAAATATTTTAAATAACATGGAGAAGGCTTTTTTTAAAAGTCGAATTTCACACGACCTAATGCACCTTTTAATGTATCGGGAGTGAAACTGTACATTGTCAACACTGAGATGTTGACTCCAGTGGCGATCATCAGTTCCCCAATGTGGTACAGTACGAGGCACATATTCTTCACTCTTTCTGATAATAATTTTTTTTTTCTGTTGAACTGCATATTTTTTTTATTTGAAGATAATCGAAATGGCTATTTCACGCAGTTTTTAACAGGCTACCTGCTTCCCATTATCACAGATGTTGATAATAACTTAAGCATATATTCTTGCAACGACAGCCGGAATCAATGATTAAAACGACAGAGTTGCCCAAGGAATATAACTGACCACATTGTTGTGTTTTATAGATGAACGTCCTTAGAATTGAATACAGTACATTAATGCAAAAGTTGCCAAGCATCAAATGAAGAAAAAGAAGCTTTTCAGAGCACCCAAGAAAATAAACACAGCGAATATATTTCAAACATATGCATTTACCTTGAATTGCTACATCCACGGTGGTCTTGAGGTTCAGAAATCATTCAGCATGGAAATCAACAGTTTCACCTGTTCGTGTGAAAATTAAGGTGATACCATGACCCTAGTCCCTTAGCTGTTTACAAATTAATGGTGTTTCGGGTTTGGAAATGGAGCCTACTTGAAAATTGTTTGTTCAAAATCGCCAAGCATTATGCAATTCTGCTGAAACACTGGTGATTTTTAGCCGGTGTAAATATAATCATAGATGAAGTTTTGAATGTCGTGATCATGAGCAGAATGTGCGACATTTCTGAAAAACCGGCGCTCGTACAAGTAATGCATGTTTGTTATCCTGCACTGGCAGTACTTAGTTTTCCAGATAAGGTGATTCTAACCATCGATCTTGGGAAGTAACATTACGTAGTTAATGTTTTTGCTGGAATTTTAATGTAGCTTGACATCACCGTTGATTTGGCCTACCTCAATTGTTTTCAATTTTCTCTAATATTGTTATTACAATTACATGTGAGAAATAAATTCCATTGTTTATAAGCAACCCACTGAAGATATTTTCGATTTCAGAGACAGTGTTGTAAAGTTAGTTTTCAGTAAAGGGAAAGCAGCAAGCAATGTAAAGACTCCACCCCACTCTAACCCCCATGTGCACAATATATGCCTTAAATCGATTTCTGTGATTCTTGAAGAAAGGGGGATGACAATTTCTACAACATTGTTGTAAACAAAGGGGAAAAAATACACTGCCCTTTGTCTGAAAACCCTGTTTGACTGCTTGCGCATCGTAGCTATCTGCGCTTGTTTACACTCGCTTAGCTGATTGCTTACCATCATGTAATAGCTTCTGAATTCTCAAACCGGCAACACACAGAGACTCTGGTTAACCTTCTAGTGCTTTCAACTGGCTGTAGCTTTTGGACAATAAAGATGCTCACACCGTCCAAGATTCCGTGGGTTACTGGGAGGACATTAACGTTTGTAACAAAAGAGAGTGGCAATTTGCTTTCACTCATGTAATGCTGCTAGCACATTAAAGAAACAAAAGTATACGCTAGTATCTGGCATACATTTCCATAGACTTAATTTTTATTGAGACTCAAGATTTGCAGTGTACTTAATGGTACAGAATACACTACAGACCTGATTTTGAGCATTACCATCTTCGTAATATAAATCACCTGGTCAGGGCACAAAGCCTTTGTAATGATAACATGAAACTTTACTTTGAGGGAAATGGATTCGAGTTTACAGACAGCTTTTTCATGTGAGAGACCAAGGCAAACTTCATGCACAATGAATAACAGTTCGTATTTTTTTATTTTTATTGCCCATTGATGGTTCAACAACTTGGTTAACGCACAATGGGGATTTCACGCACACTTCTCACTACTTCTGAACTTGCGGTGGATTAAACAAGATTTAATTTTGAACCAGAAATGTGTTTTATTTCTCGTGGTATGGTCAACAAAATTTGATTATGGTTGCAATGAAATCAGGGGAGGCGATGGCCTCGCGGTGTCATGGCTGGACTGTGAATGCAGAGACCAGAAAACATAGTGGGGACCAAGGTGTAGAGCTGGATGAACACAGCAGGCCAAACAGCATCAGAGGAGCAGGAAAGCTGATGTTTTGGGCCGAGACCCTTCTTCAGAAATGGGGGCGGGGAAGGGGGTTCTGAAATAAAAAAGAAAGAAAGGGGGGAGGCGGATAGAGGATGGATAGAGGAGAGGATAGGTGGAGAGGAGACAGACAGGTAGAAGAGGCGGAGATGGAGCCAGTAAAGGTGAGTGTAGATGAAGAGTTAGGGAGGACATAGGTCAGTCCAGGGAGGATGGACAGGTCAAGGGGGCGGGATGAAGCTAGAAGGGAGGAGATGTGGGTGGGGCTTGAGGTGGAAGGAGGGGACAGGTCGGAGTAAATACAGGTTAGGGAGGCGGGGACGAGCTGGGCTGGTTTTGGGATGCGGTAGGGGCGGGGAGATTTTGAAGCTTGTGAAGTCCACATTGATACAATTGGGCTGCAGGGTTCCCAAGCGGAATATGAGTTGCTGTCCCTGCAACCTTCGGGTGGCATAGTTGCGGCGGTTTTTTTCTTCACAGATGCTGCCAGACCTACTGAGCTTTTCCGAGATAACAAGCATGGGGCTGGATGAACACAGCAGGTCAAGCAGCATCATAGCAGCAGGAAAACTTGACGTTTCGGGCCTAAACCCTTCATCAGAATGCTGCTTGACCTGCTGTGTTCATCCAGCCCCATGCTTGTTATCTCGGATTCTCCAGCATCTGCAGTACCTTTTATCTCTACTGAGCTTTTCCAGCAACTTTGTTTTTGTTCCTGATTTACAGCATCTGCAGGTCTTTCGGTTTTTATACTGTCAATCTATGACGTGGCTTATATGTTCTCGTATCTTAATAATTAATTAAGTCGTGACAGTGAACAACATGGGATGTAACCAAACTTCAAGGATGCTGAGGCTTCGTTTTTGTTACCGAAATGTTCCAATTCAAGATTTGAAAACGCGTTCCAAATTAGAGATGCCAAATCTATCGTTTTCATGTCCGAACTTTTTGGGACATCACAATATTTTCTGACTAACTTAGCAAATTTTGCCATTTCTGCTTATTTACGATGGAAGAGAATATTAAAATGCAAAATGAAAACACACGTATATTGTGCTAAATACATCAACATGTATACATACGTCTAAATGGACCATGAGTTCTTCACGTTAACATTGTCACTTATGCGGGAAACAGGGAACAACTGTCAAATTTCCACAATGCATGCTGTTAATAGTATTGGTGGAATGAAAATTACATGACAATTTAACTGATGATGCCTCATTTCTACTGTGAAACATGTTTTATTCAGATATTCAGAAACATAATATTTCTATTCATCTGTTGGACTGATTATCTGTCTGTCTCTGGTTATGTTACCCAAATGTACATCGATTATGCATACAACATCTATGTACCCACCATCACATTTTTAAATTATAAATATTACGTATTGGAGGAAATAGATCTGATGCTTCATTTAAAGTCAAACAAAACGAATGAATGCACTGCAAAACAAAAAAAAAACAAAATCACACCTTTGTTTTTTATGAATGGCACCACAAAAGCAAATTCAGGAATCTTGCAGCACAATTATATGAATGGAGACGCAGAATCGCACTACTTGCAATGTTTGAGTAGCATAATTTTTTTCTCCTTATTATTTCAACATGTAACATCATTGCAAAGTATTCTTGACAGCTAGCAGTAATTATGACTTCTGATAACTTCTTTGTTTATCTGTCTGTAACGAATTCAATTATTTTGTAATTCTCAATGTCACTTGAGGGTTTCCTCTGTTATAAATGTGGCAGTTATTTTCAATTAGAAATGTTGCTTGCACAGAGAAACAATATCAACATCGTCAGAATATGAGTCAACCAGTAATCATACAGATAGAAAACATTTACTATCCCATCCTTGCAATCGTCGGTGTTCCTGGTAAGAATAATTTACTCTGTGAATTCGTTTAATCAGTTACTATTCAAGGTGAATATTTTCACAGTTTGATATTCCTTCTCTTGGACTAATGATCGTATTTTTATATTCCGATGTGCTTGACTTACAAACTATAAATTAATCTTTAACTATTTGTATGCATAGGTCCACTGCCTGTTGGTTCTCATTCAATGTTTATCTAATCAAACGAAAAGAAAAACAATTTATGCTGTCCATCAAATTTCCGAAAGTTAGTGCACATATTTGAAGCATGAAGGATATTCTTGTACATTATTATTAGGAAATTATGGTAGAAATCTTCTGTTTTTATTATACTATTAAAAGATAGACAAGTTTTCTCCCTCCCACTATTAGGTTCCTCTTGGTTCCTCACAGCTGGCTGTGTGAGCGCATCTCCAGACTGTGGACATAATGCTAAAACCTCTGCTGCATTGCAGCCACCTGAACATTATATCTCTTGTTTGATAAACTTTTGCTTTAACATCGAAGAGAACCCCAGCTGACATCTGGTAGAGTTACGTGATGCAATTGAAGTTCTTGCTGAATATGGGCTCGAACTGAAGACTGGCCTAGATTTGTTTTCTTCACAGACTACAGGTTGGAATCAAATTAGGGAACAATGTAAGTGTAGTAGTGTATTCACAACATGGTCTGTCATTTCACTATCGCCATCTGGTTTCCAAAAATAGTTCCATGTCAAAGGAATTAATATTCGTAATCGGTAATTGGCTGATAACATTGCATTACATTGAAGATAACCTGTCTAATCAAGTTAACAATAAAGATAGTGGAAGTGAACAAAAACTCGTCCCATTACTTCTGGTCTGCTGTAATTTTAAAGAATGGGAACTTCACTTACGTATCAACATAACACCGGGCAATAACGAATCGTCCACCAATGCTTACACGATGGAATTACGTAAAACAACAGATATTTCTACATTCGATCACATGGAATTCCAATGTAATGTATCGAGTTGGTTCCATGTCAGAGAATAATTATTCTTTATGTGATACTTTCATTACAAATCAATTAGAAATACACAACTTGCAA
>JAHRHZ010000197.1:777296-789691 GCA_024137785.1 Ginglymostoma cirratum | reverse complement strand
CCATTAATATAGATTTTAAATGGCTTATATGTCATCCAGAAAATTTTTTAAAATTATCAAACTCTCGGGCTTCTGTCCATCAGCCAGTCACCTATCCAAGCTAATAAATTACGCTAATCACATATGATCCAACCTTGTGAATTAACCTTTTGTGCTGCATCTTATCAAATGCCTTCCAGAAGTCCAGTTACACAGTCACGCAGTATAAGGGATAAGGAATAAGGTAAATGAGCTTGTGGCATAGATCAAAACTGGAGGATATGATGTGGTAGGCATGGCTGCAAGGGGATCAGGATTGGGAACTGAATATCCAAGGATATACATCCTATTGAAAAGATAGGCAGGTGGGCCAAGGGGGCGGGGTCGCCTTATTATTGAGAAATGAAATTGAATCAATAGGAAGAAACAAAGCAGGGTCAGATGGTGTAGAATTTGTGTGGGTAGAATTGAGGAACTGCAAAGTAAACAAAAAAATCATGGATTTGTTGGATTTGTATACAGGCGTCCAAACGGGAGTCAGGAGCTGGGGCAGAGGATACACTAGGAGATAGAAAAGGTGCGTAAGAAGGGCAAAGTCACAGTGATCATGGGGGATTTCAATATGCAGGTGAACTGCGAAAATCATGTTGGTAGTGGATTGCAAGAAAAGCAATTTGTGGAATGTCTACGAGATGGCTTTTTGAAGCAGCTCATGGTGGAGCCCACAAGGCAAGAGCCAATATTGGATTTAGTGTTGTGCAATGAGGCAGACTTGATAAGGGAGCTTAAGGTAAAAGAACCCTTAGGAGGCAGTGATTATAAGATGAAAGAATTTGCCCTGCAATTTGAGAGAGAGAAGATAGAATCAGATGTAACAGCATTACGGCTGAATAAAGGTGACTAAAGAGGTATGAGGGAAGAGCTGGGCAGAATTGACTGGAAGAGGAGCCTAGCAAGAAAGACAGTGGTACAGCAATGGTAGGAGTTTCTGGGGGTAATTCAGGAGGCGCAGCAAAAATTCATCCCTAGAAAAAAGAAACATGATATAGGGAGGATGAGGCAACCATGGCTGACTAAGGAAGTCAGGGATAGCATAAAAGCAAAAGAGAATGCATATAAATGTGTTGAAAGGCAGTGGGAAACCAGAGGACTGAGAAGCTTACAAAGACCAACACAGGACAACGAGAAAGAAATTAAGACAGAGAAGATTAAATATGAGGGTAAGCAAGCCAGTAATATAAATGAAGACTGTAAGAGTTTCTTTAGATACAAGAAGGGTAGTAGGGATATTCCAGGTAACTACAGACCAGTAAGCCTGACGTCAGTGGTGGGAAAGTTGCTGGAGAAGGTACTGAGGGATAGAATCTATTTATATTTGGAAAAGAATGGGCTTATCAGTGATAGGCAACGTGGTTTTGTGCAGGGGAGATCATGCCTTACTAACTTAATTCTTTGAGGAAGTGACCAAGTTGATAGATGAAGGAAGGGCTGTAGGTGTCATCTACATGGACTTTAGTAAGGCGTTTGATAAGGTTCCCCATCGTAAACTAATGGAGAAAGTGAAGTCACATGGTATACAGGATGTTCTAGCTAGGTGGATAAAGAACTGGTTGAGCAACAGGAGACAGAGAGTAGTAGTTAAAGGGAGTTTCTCGAAATGGAGAAAGGTGACCAGTGGTGTTCCACAGGGATCAGTGCTGGGGGAACTGTTGTTTGTGATATACATAAATGATCTGGAAGAGGGCATAAGTGGTCTGATCAGTAAGTTTGCAGATGACACGAAGATTGGGGGAGTAGCAGAAAGCATAGGGGATTGTCAAAGAATACAGGAGAATATAGATAGACTGGAGAGTTGGGCGGAGAAGTGGCAGATGGAGTTCAATCCGGGCAAGTGTGAGGTGATGCATTTTGGGAGGTCTAATTCTAGAGCAAACTATACTGTAAATGGAAGAGCCTTGGGAAAAGTTGATGAGCAGAGAGATCTGGGAGTTCATGTCCATTGTACCCTGAAGGTGGCTGCACAGGTGGATAGAGTGGTCAAGAAGGCATATGGTATGCTTGCCTTCATCGGACGGGGTATTGAGTATAAGAGCTGGCAGGTCATGTTAAAATTGTACAAGACTTTGGTTTGGCCACATTTAGAATACTGTGTACAGTTCTGGTCGCCACATTACCAAAAGGATGTGGAAGCTTTGGAGAGGGTACAGAGAAGGTTTACGAGGATGTTGCCTGGTATGGAAGGTGCTAGCTATGAAGAGAGGTTGAGTAGGTTAGGATTGTTTTCATTAGAAAAAAGGAGATTGAGGGGGGACCTGATTGAGGTCTTCAAAATCATGAAGGGCATAGACAGGGTTGATAGAGATAAGCTTTTTCCCAGGGTGAGGGATTCAATAACGAGGGGTCATGCGTTCAAGGTGAGAGGAGAAAAGTTTAAGGGGGATACACGCGGAAAGTACTTTACACAGAGGGTGGTAGGTGCCTGGAACGCGTTGCCAGCAGAGGTAGTAGAGGCAGGCATGGTAGATTCATTTAAGGTGCGTCTGGACAGATGCATGAGTAGGTGGGGAGCAGAGGGATACAGATCCTTAGGAATTGGGTGATAGGTTTAGACAGTGGATTTGGATCGGCGCAGGCTTGGAGGGCCGAAGGGCCTGTTCCTGGGATGTAAGTTTTCTTTGTTCTCTTTGTTCTATATATAAAGGGCAAAAGAGAGGTAAAAGTGGACATCAGACCATTGGAAAATGATGGTGGAGAGATAGTAGTGGGGAACAAGGAAATGGCTGAGGAACTGAATGATTACTTCGTGCCAGTCTTCATGGCAGAAGACACATGTAATCTCCCAAAAATTCAAGACAGTCAGGGGGCAGAGTTGAGTATGGTGGCCATCACCAACAATAAGGGGCTAGTAAAACTGATTGGCCTGAAGGTGGATAAATCACCTGTACAAGATGAACTACACCCCAGAGTTCTAAAGGAAATAGCTGAAGAGATAGTGGAAGCGTTAGTGGTGATCTTTCAGGAATTGCTAGAGTCAGGAAGGGTCCCAGAGGACTGGAAAATCGCTAACGTGACACCCCTGCTTAAAAAGTGAGTAAGGCAAAAGATGGAAAATTAAAGGCCGATTGGCCTAACCTCGGTCATGGGTAAGATTTTGGAGTCCATTGTAAAGGATGAGATTTCTGAATATTTGGCAATATACGGTAAAGTAGGGCAAAGTCAGCATGGTTTCATCAAGGGGAGGTCATGCCTGACAAATCTGCTACAATTCTTTGAGGAATTAATGAGCAGGGTAGACCAACGAGAGGCAATGGATGTTGTCTACCTGGACTTCAAGAAGGCCTTTGACAAGGTGTCACACAGGAGGCTGCTGAGTAAGATAAGGCCCCAAGGTGTTAGAGGCAAGTTGCTAGCATGGATAGAAGATTGGCTGTCTGGCAGAAAGCAGAGAGTGGAAATAAAAGGGTTTTTCTCAGGATGGCAGCCGGAGACAGGTGGTGTTCCGCAAGGGTCAGTTATGGGACCATTACTTCTCACTTTATACATTAATGATCTAGATGAATGAACTGTGAGAATTCTGGCTAAGTTTGCAGATGATACAAAGATGGGTGGAGGGACAGGTAGTCTTGAGGAGGTGGAGAGGCTACAGAAGGATTTGGACAGGTTAGGAGAATGGGCAAAGAAGTGGCAGATGGAGTACAACGTGGTAAAGTGTGAGGTCATGCACTTTGGTAAAAAGAATAAAAGCATGGACTATTTTCTAAATGGGGAGAAAATTCAGACGTCTGAAGTGCAAGGAGATTTGAGAGTTCTAGTCCAGGGTTCTCTCAAGGCAAACTTGCAGGTTGAGTCAGTAGTCAGGAAGGCAAATGCAATGTTGACATTTATTTTGAGAGGACTTGAATGTAAAAGCAGGGATGTACTACTGAGGCTTTATAAGGCCCTGGTTGGGCCACATTTGGAGTATTGTGTGCAGTTTTGGGCCCCATATCTCACAAAGGATGTACTGGTCCTGGAGCAGGTTCAGAAGAGGTTCACAAGAATGGTCCCAGGAATGGAAAGCTTAACATATGAAGAATGTTTGAGGACTCTGGGGCTATACTCATTGGAGTTTAGAAGGATGAGGGTGGATCTAATTGACACTTACAGACTACTGAATGGCCTGGACAGAGTGGATGTTGGAAGATGCTTCCATTGGTAGGAGAGAATAGGACCCGAGGGCACAGCCTTAGAGTAAAGGGAAAACCTTTTAGAATGGACATAAGGAGAAATTTCTTCAGCCAGAGAGTGGTGAACCTATGGAATTCCCTGCCACAGAAGGCTGTGGAGGCCAGGTTATTGAGTACATTTAAGACTGAGATAGATAGGTTTTTGATTATCAAGGGGCTCAAGGGTTATTGGGAGAAAGCAAGAGAATGGGGTTGAGGAACTTATCAGCCATGATTGAATGGTGGAGCAGACTCGATGGGCCGAATGGCCTAATTTCTGCTCCTGTGTCTTATGGCCGTGTATTGCATCGACAGGATGCCCATTATCCACTTTGCTTCTTACATCTTCGAAGAACTCTAGCAAAGTAGTCAAACATGATTTGCCCTTCAAAAAACCATGCTGACTCTGATGTGTTTTCACTTCCCAAATGCCCTGATATTGCTGGTTGATAATTGATTCATGGACTTTGTCAACAACAGATGTTAAATTCTGTATTTTCCTGTAATTTCCCACAGATTGCCTCCTTCCCTTTTTGAATAGCAGCATTACATTAGCATTTTTCCAATCCTCTGGAACTTTTCCAATGTCCAGGGATTTTTGGAATATTGTAACCAATGGATCCAGCATCTCCATTGCCACTTCCTTTAATACCCTAGGATGTAGGCCATCAGGTCCGGTGGACTTGTCTACCCTCAATCCAAATGGTTTGCTGAGTACATTTTCCCTAACAATGTTGATTGTTCTAAGTTCCACCCTTTCTAATGCCTCTGGCTTGCCCGTTCCAGTAGGGATGGTACTGTTGTCTTCCACCGTGAAAACTGAGTCAAAGTATTGATTTAACATCTCTGCCATTTTAGTGTTCCCCAATATAAAGTATCTGGTTTCATCTTCCAAGTGGCCAACATTCACCTTAGCGACTCTCTTCCATTTTATGCACAGATAGAGAACTTTGCTTTTTTTTGATATTTTGTGCTAGTTTTCTTTTGCAATTTGTCTTAGATTTTTTTTTTAATATCCCTTTGTTTTTCTCTGAAGGTTCCAGCTTGCCACTAGCCTTTGCACAATGGTATACCTTAGATTTTGCCTTTATATTGTCCTTGACCTCCTTGTTTAGATATTGACATTTTTTACTCCCTTTATCATCTTTATTCCTTATATTCCTTATCTTTATTCATATATGATGACGTATTGAGTAGCTCCTTAAACAGCTGTCACTGTTTATCTGCGGTCTTACCTTTAAGCCTTTCTGCCCAATCTACTCGGGGCAAATCTGTCCTCATGTTAATGTAATTTCCTTTTTAAATTCCAAAACACGCATGTGGAACTGCACTTTCTCAACCCCTAAACTGAATTTTGAATTTTATCATAACATTGTCACTACTCCCTAGAGGATGTTTAACAGTGATGTCGTCAACTAATTTCTCCTAATTACACAATACCAAATCCAGAGCAGCTGCTCCCTGGTTAGTTCCACTGCTCCAAGAAAGAATCTTTGATTCATTCAATAAGCTCTGCCTACAGGCTACTCTTGCCAATTTGATTCTTCCAATCTATGTGTATTTTAAAATCACCCATGACTATTGCCGTAATTTTCTTGCAAGCCTGTAATATTTCCTGGTTTATACTGTGCCCCACTGTGGAAATATATTTTACCTCGACCAAGTACATCTTCAATTTACTATTTTTTATTTCTACTCAGACTGATTCCCCATCTTGATCTCCCGTGCTTATGTCATTGCTCATTACAGCACTAAACCTTTCCTTCACCAGCAAAGCTACATCACTTCCTTCTCGTTTCAGTCTATCCCTCTGAAATGCCCAGTGCCCTTGGATATTCAATTGCCAGACCTGGTCTCCGTGTAACCATATCTCATTAATCGCTACCAAATCATACCCTTTTGTTTCTTTTTGTGCCATTAAGTCATTAACTTTGTTTCAAATTCATCATGCATTTAGATACAAAGCATTTAAATATGATCTAGTGTTAAATTTCCTTACTCCTTTGCAAGTCCTTGGTGAATAAAGATTCTGTCCCTTACCTTTATTGTCTGATAACCATCCGCCACATTGGTAACCTGCACTATTACGTCCTCCTTTATTTTGGGTTTTCCACTGCAACTGAACCCTCCCCCACCCCCATTTAGTTTAAAGCCCTGTCTACAGCCCTAGTTATGCACTTCACTAAGACTTTGGCACCAGCATGATTCAGTTGAAGACCATCCCATTGGAATTGTTCCCTTCTTCCCCAGTATTGGTTCCAGTCACGCATGAATTCAAACCAATTTCTTGCACACCAAACTTTAAGCCATGCGTTTACCTGTCTAATCTTACTGACCTTTTGCCAATTAGCTCATGGCTCAGTTGGTAATCCAGAGATAATTACTTTTTTGGCTCTGCATTATAATATAGATCCTAACTGTTCATGCTCCCTTAGCAGAACCTCTATCCTAGTTTTATCTATGTCCTTGGTACCTACATGGACCATGATAACTGGGTCTTTACCCTCCCACTTCAAGTTTCTCGGCAGCCCAAATGAGATATCCTAAACCCAAGCATCAGGTAGGCAACCTTTGAGACTTTCCATCCTGGTCAGAGAGAATAGTGTCTATGCCCCTACTGTACTATCCCCAATTATAATTACATTTCTCTTCTCTCCCCTGACTTGAATGGCTCCCTGCATCACAGTGCTGCTGTCAGTCTGCTCTTTCTCCCTGCAGTCCCCATTCCCATCCACATCCTAACCCTAACCCTAACCCTAACCCTAACTCTGAAACCTGTTGAACAAGGACGAGGGCTGAGGGTCTTGCAATTCTACCTCCTGAATCCCTCTACCTGCCTCACTCACAGAAACACCCTCCTGTCTCTGACCACAGGCCGAATTCAAGTTAGTTAGTCTAAAGGAAGTGACTGTCCCCTGAAACACAGTGTCAAGGTAGTTCTCTCCCTCCCCGATGTGTCACAACGTCCAAAGCTCAGAATCCAACTCATCAATTCTGAGCCAGATTTCCACAATCAACTAACATTTATTACTGATGTGATGACTGGGAACCACAATGGGGTCCACCAGCTTCCACATCATGCAGGAACAACACATCACTTGACCCTCCATCTTTATTTAATTCATTTTAAATACTTTTTTTAAACTTTTTTTTATATCTCTGCTTATTATCTCAATCTGCACGCAATTTATAACTAATAATTTAACAAAGATTCAATTTAACAGGTGGAGAATATTAGCAATTATTAAAGTGGTGTGTCCTATGTCATTGACTGGTCAGCTAGGAGACTAAAACATTATTCCATAAGTCAATATCGTTGATGTCCCAACGCAGACCAATTAGATCCATCAAGCAAATTGTTCAGTTTAATAGTAAGTGGCAATTTGAAACTGAAAATCATTCTCTGGTAATCAAGGATGTTTGTAGAGCAAATTGTTGGAGTGCATTTACTTTGTTCATCAGAGTGTTTATTTGATACATGCCACACATAATTATGCTGTTCAATTCCTGATGTGAAGGAGTAGGTTTTGGACTGGGGTGGACAAACTCAGAAAGCACACCAGGTTACAGACAAACAGATTTATTTGAAATCACAATTTTTTGGAGTGCAGCCCTTTTTGGCAGGCACAGTGAGAAAGAAGAACACACAGCCACAGAGCTTATAGGCAGAGGCATCAAGGGCAGACAGATCAAAACATCATACGACTGGTGTGAGCAGACTGTCACATAATAAGCCTCTGTAGGTGGCCAAGAGTGTGAGACAGTGAATAAAAAGTCAATAACTGAATAACTGGAGAAGAGATTACCCATAAATCAGATTGTATGAGGCAGAGAAATAATTAATTTGAAAAGTTAAAATAAGGTGGTGCTGGAGATAAATTAAATGACTGGAATAACATGATCAGTGTAAGAGTCGCACTTTGAGTGTCTAACCAAACTAATAAGTAATTCAAAACACTGCAAACTAATTAAGGTAGAGATGTCATTATAATTTACCAATGTGATGCTGTCAAAACAGGACAGTAAGGAATATTTTACTTTGTAGCATGACATGATCACAAGATCACAGTTGAGGCCACCTTCATGCATATGGATCTTGGCTTACAGTCTCTACTCAGCGATTCTGTGTTCTGGTGTATCTCGATATCCGCCTTTGTGGATGCTTACCAAAAGAGCTGAAGCTGAATTCCCTTGTCACTGAAGTGTTCCCCAACAAGGGGTGAACATTCCTGCCTGGCAATTGTTGCACAGTGTCCATTTATCTGTTGACATAGTGTCTGCATAGTCTCGCCAATATATTATGCCTCGGGGCATCTTGTCTGCAGCTTATATGATAGATAACATTGGCTGACTCACATGAATATCTGCCATGTACATGGTGAATGGTGTTCCCACGTATGATGGTAGTATCCATGTCGATGGTCTGACATGTCTTGCAGAGGTTGCCAAGGCAGGATTATGTGGTGTTTTGGTTAATGTTGTCTTAAAGGCTGGGTAGTTTGCTGGGTAGTGAACAATGTGTTGTTTAAGTTTTTGCAGTTGTTCGAATTCAAGAAGTTCAGGCACTGCAAAGATCTTGGCGAAATGCTCATCATTGTCGATGACGTGCTAAAGGCTATGAAGAACATGGCGTAGTTTCTCCGCTCCAGTGAAGTACTGAATGACAAAGGGTACTCTATCAGTCATATCCTGTGTCTGTCTTCTGAGGAGATCGTTGTGGTTTTTCACTGTGGCATGTTGGAACTGGTGATCCATGGGTTGAACATTGTATCCCATTCTTATGAGGGTGTCTTTCAAAACCTTTAAGTGTCTGTCACGCTCCTCCTCATCTGAGCAGGTCCTGTGCATGTGCTGGGCATGTCCATAGGGGATAGCTTCTTTAATATATTAAGGGTGGAAGCTAGAGAAGTGCAGCATCATGAGGTTATAGTGGGCTTGCAGCAGAGTGAGGTACTAAGGTGTCCATCTTGGGCGGAGATACCTGTGTCTAAGAAGGAGACTGAATCTGAAGAGTAGTCCATGGTAAGTCTGACGGTGGGATGAAACTTGTTGAATGTTGCTATGTAGTTGTTTCATTGATTCTTCACCATAAGTCCAAAAGGAAGAATTTATCATCAATGAATCTGTTGTATAGCATTGTTCGGAGATCCTGCACAGCAAAGAGGTCTTCCTCAAACTTATGCATAAAAGCATTGGCATACTGGGGCGCAAATTTGGCCCCTATGTTTGTTCCTGGATGAAGAACTGTTTTTTGAAGGGGAAGATATTGTGGTCAGAGATGAATCGGATGAGTTGTAGAATGGTGTCTGGAAATCAGAAGTTGTTGGTATTGAGTCCTGAGGTTGCTGCAGCAATGCCATCGTCGTGGGGGGTGCTGGTGTAGAATGCGAAAACGCCCATTGTGATGAAGAATGTTCCTAGTTAGACTCATCAGTGGGTGCTCAGTTTCTGTAAGAACTTTGCAGCATCCGCAACAGAAGACGGGGTTCCTTGTACAATGGGTTTCAAAATGCCCCGAAATAACCAGAAAGCTTCTCACACAGGATCCCATTGCCTGATCTGATGGATGTCTAGGTGTGTTGGCTCAGCCAATGCAGTCTATCTCATACACTGCAGGCAAGGATGCCCCGAGACAATGCAGGTGTTACAACAATGGATGAATGAACACAGTGCAACAATCTCCACACAGGAATGTTCCCTCCTCATCAGGGAAGACGTCAGCTGTCAAGGGCATTCAGCCTCTTATCTGCAGGTAAACGGCCTCCAAAGCAGACTTCGAGATACACAGCAACGCAGAATCACTGAGCAAAGGCTGATAGCCAAGTTCCATACCCATAAACATGGCTTCAACCATGATTTTGGGTTCATGTTGCGCTACATGTGACGCCACCACAATTTTCAGTATCTGTAAAATCGTCCTTGCTGTCCAGTTTTGACAGCATCAACATGATAAATTGTTATAATTTCTCTACCTTAATTAGTCTGCACAGTTTCAATTTACTTGTTATTTGGTTAGACCCTCAGATTGCGACTCTTACGTCTATCATATTATTCTTAATTTATTTGTAATTATGTCTCTGTCTTAATTAATCTGATTATAGGTCATCATTTCTCCTGCTATTCAGCTGTTGACACTTTACTCACACCTTCTGCCACTCTTGATCACCTGCAGAGACTTATTATTCAGTCTGTCGCCACTTCATACACCATTGGAATGATCTTTTGATCTCTCCACTATTCTGTGCCTGTGTGCATTCCTCCACTTCGCCTGACGAAGGAGCAGCGCTGGAAAAGATTTTGATTTCAAATAAACCCGTTTGTCTATAACCTGACGTCGTGTCACTTCACCTCCAACACCGGCACCTTCACATTCCGTGCTCTGAATGTTTGAGCAGGGGATGAATATTTGTGTGTGTCTATTAGTGTGACCATCAGTATTTTTGTGTTTCCATGCAGGCATGATCGCCAGTGAGTGCATGCTTCTGAATGTCAGTCAATAATCCCATAAAAGATTTCAAAACCCTAACCATTTATAAAACCCAACCTTCTCCCTGCACCAGTAAAATTCACAAAACATTTAAATTCGCGTACACGGACAAACAGTGAGCACAATTCACCATTTGCAATCACACAGTTAATACTGACAGACTTTCACCAACTCACAGACTCTGAAAGCATTACAGTCTCACACTAACTAAGTTAAATCCTAACATATTATTCCAGTTATTTAATTTGTCCGTGGCACCACTTTGTCTTTTTTTTTGTTGTAATTATCTCCATGCCTCGTTTAATCGAATGAGACGTCATCCCTTCTCTTGTTATTCAGCTGTTGACACTTTAGTCACCGCGTAACACTCTTGGTCACCTGCAGAGACTTATTTTGTGACACTCCACTCAAACCAGTTGTATGATCTTTTGATCTCCCTGCCCTTGATCTGTGCCTATAAACTTTGTATCTGTGTGCACTTCTCCCTCACTGTACCCAGTGCAGGGACTTCACTCTGAAAGCTTGTGATTTCAATAAACTTGCTGGATTATAACCTGGTGTAGTGACTTCTGACAATTCCTGATCACCAGTCGAACAATTGCTGCTTGAATTAGAAAGCTAATTAAGTTATTCCGATTATGTAGAAGTGTATGCATTGTTTAATTAGACTATTTACGAGTCAAAGGTCATTCAGCAATTTGTGTCTGAATTTCTTTTTGCGACACTGCATAAATAAATGTGATAACAAAGTGTAGAGCTGGAGGAACAGAGCAGGTTAAGCAGCATCAGAGGAGTAGGAAAGCTGACGTTCCGGGTCGGCAACTGCATCTGCAGTTCTTACTATCTCACATAAATAAACAAGCACCTCAGCACATATCCGGACTGTCCTGCAATGGTGAAGGTCTCGTTTTAACTCGTTTCTTAAAAGAAAACGAACTTCTGTAAAATTAACAGATATAAAACATGTAAAAGTTACCAGCCATAAAGACATAAAAGTACCAGATATAACAAGAAATAAAACCTTTGACTTCTTTCGCCTTTTCATCTCTGGATTAGCTTGACTTTCAACATATTTTTTTCGTCGGAGCCCCCTCCTCGAATTATTGGCCAGTACAATATGTCTGAATGTCAGAGCATTGAACAAAACCATCAACAGAAACGGTGAAAAGAGTATGAAAATTGTTTCACCCAACCAAAATGCTTTCCATATGGGCAAAATGTAGAAGATCTTGTCTACACTGCAAGGCCATGCCAGATTGTCAATTATTTCCCGAGGTTCATATACAAAGTAGATGGCAGTATTGTCTAAAATGCTTTCACAACACACCACAGCTATCATCCATGACAGCTGTCTTTTCCATGCAATATTTTGTTCGTAAATTTTAATAGCAAATAGCCACAAACCTACTTGTGAAAGCTTTGTGAAAGCCATCTTTAACCAGACAGACCAATCAATGGAAATGAAAAGCAAAGTCAGATTGAGGCTACAAATTGGAGTACAGTTAAGGAATGTTTATGCTAAATACGAATCTTTAATTTGATAAATAATGACTTAAAGTACGAGGACCATCAAATCACCTGCCGCCATGACCAAAAGGTAATAGCCTGATACATTTGAAAAGTCCACATTTTCAATTGGACAGAATGAAGACTGTCACCACATTAGGTGAAAATAAACCAAAACTTAAGTATGAGGCCTTCTTCAGAGGATAATCAGTTGATAG
>JAHRHZ010000197.1:693604-772296 GCA_024137785.1 Ginglymostoma cirratum | reverse complement strand
AAAATTTTCTGGATGACATATAAGCCATTTAAAATCTATATTAATGGCTTATATACAGGGATAGAAGGCTCTATAGCAACGTTTGCAGATGATACAAAATATGTGGGAGTATAAATTGCAGTGAGGAAGTAAAAACCTTACAAATGGATTCAGAGATTTGAGGAGAGTGGACCAAAATGTGGCAGACGGAGTTTAACATGGATAAGTATGAGATAATGCATTTTGGTCAGAAAATTGGGAAGGCAACCTATTATCTAAATGGGGAGAGGTTTCAGGTTGCTCCAGTGCAGAGATACCCGAGTGTTCTCTTTCATGAGTAACAGAAAACTAACGTGCATGTACAACAGATAATAAAGAAAGAGAATAGAATTTTGGCTTTTACAGCTAAAGGAATAAATATTAAGGCAAGGAAGTATTGTTACAACTATACAAGGTGTTGCTGAGATGACTCCTGGAGTATTGTACAAAGTTTTGGCCCTTTTATTTGAGGAAAGATGCAGTGGCATTGGAGGATTTTGACTAGATTGACCCCAGAGATGATGGGTTTGTCATATGAAGAGAGATTGAACAATTTAGGCCTGCACTCGCTGGATATAGAAGAATGAGGGCAGGTCAAATTGAGGTATTCAAGATGATAAAAGGTAAAGATAAAATAGATGTGGAGTGGATGCTTTCTCTTGTGGGACATTCTAGAATGAGAAGTTATAGATTTTGCATAAGGGGTAGCAAATTTAAAACAGAGTTGAGGAGAAACTACTTCTCCCAAAGGGTTGTGAATCTGTGGAACTCGCTACCCCAAAAGTGCAGTGTATGTTGGGACAGTAATTAAAATTAAGGAGGAGATAGACAGATGTTTATTTGGTAATGGATTAAAGGGCTATCGGTAGAAAATGGGGTTGAGGAGCATATCAGCCGTGAAGGAATGGCAAAGTAGATGTCAATGGGCCGAATGGCCTAATTCTGCCCCTATGTCTTATGAAATTTTGAACTTATGCCCCTAGCAATACCAAACTGATATTAATCTAAGTATACACTTGACAGGATAAATTTTACATTCCTGCCAAACACGGCAGAACACCCCATTTCGGCCTAAAACAGACTCATGACCCCACACTGAGTCTTGAAACAAAAGCAAACGCCTAATTTCCACCAAGAACGCAACCCAAATTAACTGGTAATCTAAACTGTGTACATGCATTCATAATGATTTTTAGGACTAACAGCACTATTACAATTCAGCAGCTCAAGGTCAATGCACACAAACAAACTACTTGCAGATTGACTCATAAGCAATCTGAATAATCAATTAGTCCAAGGGATCCATGAGACCCTATCTCATTATCATAAACATGACTCACCTTGGCATCCTTCACTAATTTGACAAGGTTCTCCCAAACCAACCACCTCATATTCCTGTTATTTGAACATCCCACTGATCACACAAATTGAACCTTTACTCGGAATTTGTTAGTCACAACTCTGGGTCATATCCGTGAATCTCAACAATGATCCTAAATGGAGCTGTCACTGAGATTTTTTGAAGACTGAGAATTGTACGCATTTGCAACCTGATACCTCAACCTAAATAAACCTTTGGAATATGTGCCTTTGAAAAGATTATTGATTAAACAACACTGGAATTACGTCAAACAAAGATGTGAATGTGAACATGACCTATCTGTTCAATCAGTCCAAGTGGATCACGGCCATACATTTCACCAAACAGATTACTCATTGAATTGTTTAACACAAACAAGCCTCACTAATCGGCAAAATTAAAAGAGCTGAAGCATCATCCTGAAACTGCGAAACCATTTCAAAATTCGTGGACTATCTCAAATTTGACATAAAATTAGTAGCACAAATCAAAGAAAACATTATTTTGAAAAGAAACTCTTGAATTAAATCTTGCCCACTCATTATTGCTGGCGACAGGCAAACTAATTGACTGTCAAACCCAAAGTAATTTTTGACACATACTGAGCCACAACTATTAAATAGAGTGAATCATTTAACTGTTCACGGTTCCAGAAAAAAAAACGTAGAGCCCAAAATGTCACCTTTTTCCTAAACTGTTAGCTCATTTAAAAATGAGAACTAATGCCAGAATTCATTTTCCCTTTAAATGTATCACATAAATTGACAAGCATATTCAAAACTTCCCATCATTGTCAAACAGTCTTACCATTTGCAAATCGAAGAAATACTTTCAAGTATTCAACGTGATGAGTGAGAGGGCGTGGTACATGTTGAGACCAATGATATGGGCAAAGTGAAGAATGAGGTCTTTAATCAAAAATTCTGGGAGCGAGGCAGTAGATAAAAAAGCAGGAGCTCAATGGTTGTAATATATGGATGACTCCCAGTGCCATGCACTAGCAAGTTTAGAAACAAGAAAATAGGACAGATAAATGCCTGGTTCAAGTGTTGGTGCAAGAGGGAAGGTTTTAAGTTTCTGGATCAATGGGGCTATTTTCGGGGAATGTGGGACAAATACAAACGTTACGATCTGAATCACATTGAGACCAAAATCCTTGCAGCTAGCTTTGCTCGCGCTGTTCAGAGGAGTTTAAACTACTCTGCTGGGGGAGGGGAATCAGATTCACATCATGCTACAGTAAAGTAAGCAAGTCAGAGTGAGTTAAGCTGGGTTAAGTGTCAAGAGAGTAATGTAAGGCTGGATGGTCTTTTCTTTAATGGCAGGAGCATAATAGGTAAAACTGTTGAGTCAATGGCACGGATTGACTCATGAAATCATGATATTGTCGCCAGCACAGAAACATGGTTGAGGGAACAACTGAACTTGCAACTCAGCATTCCGGGCTGTGGAATTTTTAGGTCAGTCAAATGAGGGTGTAAAATGGCTGTTAGTGTAGTGCTATTAATTAAGGAATGAATTACTTCAATAAGGAGAGATGATATCTTGGAAAGGTTCTCAAATGAGACTTTGTGGGTACAACTTAGGAATGTTAAGGGGCAGCTACTTTACCGGGAGTGCATTGTAGGCCCACAAAGAGTTAGTGGAAAATGGAGGAGCAAATATGTCGAGCATTCACAGAGTTGCATAGCGGTGATAATTACTAATTAAACGGAGATTTCAACTTTCACAACATAAATTGGGATACTCATCATCTTAAGGGTTTAGAATGAGGATTTCTTGAAATGTATCTGGGGAGGTTTTCATATCAATACGTAGAAAACTAAACAAGTGACGACATCATATTGGATCTGGTCCTGGGGAAAGTAGTGGCACAGTGGTTAGCACTGTTGCCTCACAGCACCAGGAACCCGAGTTCAATTCCAGCCTCGGGCAACTGTCTGTGTGGAGTTTGCACGTTCTCCCGATGTCAGCGTGGGTTTCCTCCGGGTGCTCTAGTTTCCTCCCACAGTCATGAAGATGTGCAGGTTAAGTGGATTGGCCATGCTAAATGGCCCATAAGGATGTGTAGATTATGTGGGTTATAGGGGTATGGGTGTGGGTGGGATGCTCCAAGGGTTGGTATGGACTTGTTGGGCTGAAGGGCCTGTTTCCACACTGTAGGAATTCTATGGGGAAAAAAGCGGACAAGTCATTGATGTGGTAATGAGAAATATATTAGTGATAGCAACCACAACACAGCACAGTTCAAATTTGTTCTCGACAGGAAGAAGATGGGCTGAAAAAGACATCTTTGGATTGAGGGAAGTCAAATTTATTGAGATGAAGCAGAATCTGACCACAGTAGACTGGAAAGGTCTCCTTGTGGGATAGATCAGTTGTCATTGGAAAAGTATCTGGGGATGGAACAGGTCCAAAGTGTACCTTTTTGAGGGAAATCCAGGAGTAATACATTGAGAGAAGCATGGATGTCGAGGACAATTCAGAACTAGATACTAAAGAAGAATAGTGCATTTGGCGAGTCCAAGGTGAGCAATTCAGCTGCAGCCTGAGAGGAATACAGGAACTGCAGGGGGAAATTTAAGAAAACAACTAGAAAAGCAAAAAGGGGGTACGAGAAAGGACTTGTGAACAGGATTAGTGAGAATCCTAAGATAATTTATAAACATATTAAGAAAAGAGGTTAACCAGGGAAACAGTGGGGTCCTTTAGGGACCAAGGTGGGGGTGGGAGGGTGGGGGTTTGTGGGGGAACCTGTGTGTGAAGCTACAGGATGTTGGAAGGATGTTGAATCAATAATTATGTTCTTCACCGTTGAAAAGGAGAATGTAAGCGCGGAATTCAGGAAAATGGACTGTGAGGAACTTACACCATTTGACATAGAAATGGAAAGGTATTGGAGGCTCTGTTGGCTTCAAACCAGATAAATCCCCTCGCACAGAAGAATTGCAGGTCAGCCTGCTTTCAAGGGGAGGTGGGAAATTGCAGGGTCCCTGACGTGAATTATTGGTAGAGATAAACCAGGAAATTACAGACCAGTGAGTTTCACATTAGTGGTAGGGACATGATTGGAGAAAATTCTGCAGGAGCAAAATTAATCATCCACTTGGAAACCCATGGGTCAATTAGGGATAGTTAGCATGGCGTTGTCAGTGGGAGGTCATGGCTAATAAAGTTAGTAGAATGTTTTGAAAATGTGATCAAGTGTGCGGATGAGGAAAATTCAGTTGATGTAGTTTACATTAATTTATCAGACTTTTTGACAATGTCTCACATTGGAGGCTGATTGAGAAGGTTGAGGCAGATGGAATTGAAGGAAACTTGGTGAGATGGATCAGAAATGGCTTAGACATAGGATGCAAAAGGTAGTGGTAGAAGTCTGTTCAAATGTCTAGAGGCTGGTGTCCAGTGTCCACTGCTAATCATTGTGCTACCGATTTGTCAAACATAATTGTTAAAGTAACTCTAATAGCTGTACTGGGCTGCAAAAAACAAACACATTCTTGAAGTTGCAGCATCAATTTTCACTGCAAAAGATAAGAGATCATATCACAATGCTGATTGTAATTAATGAGCATGACGCATCAATTAAAATAAAAGACAGAGCTTTGATGAATATATAGTATTCAAACTGGCAAACAGTAACTCACGGACGTGTACAGGCTTCAGATTTTCATATGAATGACTTAGATTGTGTGTTCTAGATTGTTGTATCTAAATTTCCTCCCTCTGTAAACGCAAGAGGGACCTCAAGATTTGAGGAGTATACAATAAATCTACAAAAAATAGATAGACAGTTTAACCACATGAGCAATCTGTCAGATGGAATAGAATGAAACAAATGTAAAGGTCATGACTTTGGTTGGAAAAAGAGAAAAGTACAATTTGATGTAAATGGATAGAGGGCAGAGCTATGCAAAATACATTTTGGTGTCCTTACATTTGAACCACAGGGATGGTGTTGCCTAAACTGCGTTCCCTGCTCCGTATAAGGTAACAGTGGTGCCAGCATGTCTAGCAGACAACTAATACCTGCCTTATTTGGACAACACATAAAATGCAAGTCACAGATTACAGGACTGGTCATAACATGTCCAGGCTGCATTACTAACCTAGGTCGGAGTTTAAACTAGGTTGATCAGAATTATCCACATGCTTGATTGTAGCTCCTAACCAGACACAGTGTCTTACCAATTTCTGCTGCAGGCCACCTGATCACATGCAGGTGCATAATCAGTAATGAAGAGAAATGTAACTTGGACTTAGTGAGAAGGACGATGGCATTACATGCATGAAAGTCTTGCACCAGTTTACAGAAAATTTCCTCGATAAATGTTTGACTATTACATTACCTGTTGTTCTCTTTAGCTTGGAGTAGAAATACTTGAGTTGGAGGACGCCATTTGAATGTTCATATGCTTGCGTCCACAAATGATGCATTATTTAAACAGGAAATTTTGACCAAAATAAAAGAAAACTCATTGCACTTTCCTATGAGAGATGAACTTGATGAAATTCTAAGGTTCTGAGTGCAATTGATGTTGCATATGCTTTGAGGATGTTTTCCCTTGTTGTGGAAATTCTATTCGTGGTCTCAATTACTCATCGGAGCAGTGGAACGTGCAAATTTATTTTAGTTATGGCTAAGTTCACTTTTTATAATTCATGGTTGATTCCAGGATTAAGAGAGGCAGAGAGGAAACTGAAGTCAAAACTATGACCACAAGACCAAGTATTATTACTCCCAAGTATTATCTTATTCCTTACAAAATGGTTTCTCATTATCAATCATAACTTCAGTCTAACCTATCCTTCAACTATCAAAATGCCCTCATCCACACTGAATGGTCTGTTATGGTTTGCTAGTGGATTTGGCAGCTGTAATAAAACAATCTCTGATATTAAATGATGATAACGGCACTAGTAATAATGAATATTAATTGGTAAATGCATTACGGAAAGCAGTAAATACATTTTAAGTGTTAAAGTGTGTGTGTGTGTCACACACACATATACATACACATATGTAAAGTAATGAATATAAGAAGTAAATGTATATTAAGAACAAATCTCATGCCCGTTGGGCACTACACTTCATGATAGAAGGTCTAGAGAATCCTGGCACTGTTCACTAATCTCAATTTGAGATGATGGCTGACTGAAAAAATGCAGATGTTGAGCTGGCAACAAGTCTCTCTGCCTCCTTACAGACACATATGCCAACCAAAGATGAAGTCCTCCAAATGGGGCAAACTCCGTGATATTAGTATTATTCTGCATCTGTCAGTACTTCTCCAGACATTCCACTGTACAGAAACAACATGTCCAGGTGGCCCCATGTGGCAGCCCATCAAGACAGTCCCAACATATCAGTGTATGACACGTGATTACTTTTCAGTCAAACAGGCCTTGTTCGCACTGGGCCTTTTTCCCATTCCTTTTCCACTTTGTTTCAATTCATGACCAATTACTCATTAATGATTAACCCTTAATGCTCTGGTTTGACGACTTCATTTTTAATCCTTCCACTACAGTGGTCAAATTTATTCAACAAGGAAAGGCCAAAGAACAGTACAGCACAGGAACAGACACCTTGGCCCATCAAGACTGCACCGATCCACAATGCCTTCGTACTCCAAAATCCTTTTGTCTCTCCGTGGCCTATATCCCTCTAATGCCTGCCAATTTATATATCTGCGAAATTGCCTTTTAACCCTTGCTGATGTGATTGTTCCACCACCTCCTTTATCAGTGCATTCCAGGCACTTACCATCATTTGTGTAAGGAAAACTTGTGTCTCACATCTCATTGAAACTTAACACACTTTGCTGTAAAGCTTTGTTGCCTAGTCATTGACATTTCTGCTGCGAGGGGAGAAAAAGGACTCAGAATAACCATTCCATTCATGCCTGTTATTAAATTGGAAATTTCTCTCAGGTTGCTCCTCTACCTACGATGTTGAAATTAGAACAAAGTGTGTCCAATCTATTCTTTAGTTTGTACCTCCAAACCAGGAAAGCAGGAAATAATTATTATAGTTTATGAAGTTTGGACCAACTATAACGAATTTCAAATAACGATGAAGAAAATGCCATCTTGGAGGGCCAGTCTCAGGAAAGTTGAAATGTCTCTACATGACATAAAATAAAATAAGAGGCATTCTTGACATGTGCACAGAACGGAGTATGCTGATGGTGCACTCAGACGAATGGTTCCAAGACATAATAGAAAATTATCAGTTTCTTCTGTTTTACTTTACTTAATGAATGGAAACACAAGACACCAGAAGTAACCTCTTTGTTAGTGACTTTGAAGTGATATGTTTGCCATTTAGTCTGCAGAATCGGGATTGTAGTTTGTGGGGTTCAAGGGAGTGAGTAAGAGGGAGTAAGGAGGAAGGAGTCATCTTCAGCAATGTGCATGTTTTGTTGCTGTGAATAGTGTTCTGAATAATGGTTCCAACAGTGTTCTGAGTAATGGTTCCAACAAAGTTCAGAAAATTGATTACAACAGTGTTCCAAATACTGGTCACTTGAACTGAAATGTTAACTCTTTCTTTCTCTCTACAGATGCTGCCAGGACTGCTGTGTTTTTTTTTAGCAACCTCTGCTTTGGTTTCAGATATTCAACATCAGCAGTTCTTTGTTTTATTTAAGTTCAGGTCACTATCGCCAGGTAGTTAAAGGTTTATAATTTCATGGATACAGCTTTGAACAAAAAATAAGCCTTGATAGCAGATCCCGGTGTTTTGTATTTCTTGACATTAAACCTTTCAGGTGGATCTTTCACGGGAAGGTTACACCATGAAGAACAAAGCAACAAAAGCTGTGCATATGCGAATGAAATAAGTCAAAAGAGATCTGTTAGGAGAACTGTAGCAGCAATAGCTTCAACCAGCTTGTAGAATTTTCAATAGACTGTGGATGTGTGAGGCAGTAATCTCCTCCAAAATAATCCTGTACAACAGAAAGAATCAATTTATCACCTCATTAGCTTCTTCAGAGAAAATTTGTCACTGAACCTAATCAGAAATTGTCACAGTGGGGCTAGATTTTTAGCACCTAAAGTTCACTTGTAAGAACTTCCACGCTTCAATTCTTTTTGTTTCTGATTCAACACCCGTGCATGCATTGAGTCTCAGAACACAACAACACTTTGATTAAAAAAAAGGTTAGTGGAATGTTATGCAAATTCAGAAGTTTGGGACATGGATTATGGAGTCAAGAAAGGCCCTGAAAAGAGTGGTGAATAATACAGCAGGCAAGTTGGTTAATAATAAACCAAGACGGGTTCACTGTTGGAGTATGGCTGAAGTTGTGCTTGGTGGAGTAAGACAGAAAGGTGAATAATGGAACAGGCCATTTTGGTACAAATGGTTGCAGATGAACTGTGTAGCAGCTCTGATAGGTGAATTGACATTTTTGTTCTTTATTTATTTTTCCTTCATTCACAGTCTGTAAATTGCTTCATTCTGCAGCACTGAAAAGTAATCTGACTCCTGTAGGATGATTACATGGGTTGATGTTATTTCCCATTTCCTGAGTGCAAAATTCATTGAGCATTGGTAGTCTTCCCTTTTGGGAGTGGCCTGCTTTCAGATGTAATTCTAAACCTTTGCCCTAACTATTTTTTTCCAAAATAAATCTTCATTAATATGATTTAAAATCACGGACATGGACCTCAAGTTCATGTGCGGTTTATTCTTCATCGGTAAGTAATATAATTAAATAATGATGCCTTGTCGTCTTGACATTGCGATTTGAGGGAATTGTCTTGTAGTAGCATGCTTACAATACAACAGTGACTGCACTTTAACAGCAATTCATTGTCGTCAAAGTGTATTGGGATCTAATTTATTTTCACTAGGGGCTTTATAAATGTTTATGAATATTTTCAATATATATTTTCACTTCACTTTCATTTCAATATAGCTCTCCTTTATGCTCAAACTTGTGTAATTTCATTCTCTTCTGGCATCTGCTGATGCTCATCATTATCATTATCTGATTGTTAACAAGTAATAATAAAAAAAGTACGATGAACTTGTTAAGTGAGACGAACTCTGACTTACCTAAGGCGTTGCTGCCTGCAGCCAGGGAACTCAAATATACATCAATATTCTCTTAGTTGTAAACTCTCAGTGTTAAAAGTAAGACTGAGGAGGTTCACTGGAATAAGGAACGTTTGTTTCTTTAAGTAAATCATTACAAAGGCATATTTTCAAGCAAATAAACTGGCCACACGTTTTAGGCTGTGCATCATGACTTAAAATGATTGCACTGGTTATGGTACACTTTTTGTGTACAGGTCTCTGCAGATAAGTAATGCAGTCATATTGGGGATCAACAACAGGCTGGCTAATAGAGAATTAGGAATCGGACAGTGGATATTGGGTTTATAGAGGGAGTTGGGCTATGTACTGGGTGCATAATAACAATCAATTAGTGTGGAGTGCTGCCTGGTAAGATTTTAATTTCAGGCTTGATACAGCTATTTTTACAATCACAGATAGTTTCAATGCCAGGCTTAGTTTTGTGGCAATAACATTGATCAGTGGTAAAAAATGTTCAGTCTGAGTGACTGGAGATTTCAGTCAGCAGTTATTAAGTTTAGTGTCAGACTTGTTTGGCAGAATAGATAACACTTTCAGGAGGTGATCTAATATTCTGCTATTGACTTAATTAGGTGACTTTGACTTTAAGACATACATCAAACAGAAAAATAAGGATTGCAATTATGTGGCGCATAACTGTGTTGTCAATTCCATGAGGATTGCATTTCTATTGCAATGTGTATGTCAGAAGTGTCAGGGAAAACATCACGTTGGTCTGACTGAACGCAATTCCAACAATATTGGTGAAATATCACTGAAAACCAAAACAAAACTAATTTTCAACTTGAAACATTTAATTTGCGTCTCTCAGCCAACAAGTTGCCGTCATCCCTTGGTAAGCATATCCTGCAGGAATGGAATTAGTCATTCTGACAGTTAACACCCCACAGATAGATCAGTGTGCAAAATTTATATGGTGCATGATAAATGTTTGCCAAGGATACTTCAAGAACACCTTCCAAACGAGTGACATTAAAACCTACCAAGGAGAATATAAGTATGTGTGCATTGTCACCTGCAAGTTCTCATGAAAGACAGGGATTGGGTTCACTTGGGAACAAAAAAAGTATTTCTATCAAGAATGAGACAATTCTAAAATAGTAGCATATCGAATTGATTTAAAATTCAATTGTGTACGTTACAAAATTACACTCAAGCTAATGTAGGAGACAAAAGTGGGAAGAATATAAAAAGGATGCTGGAGATCTGAAATAAAAGAAAAGAAACAGGAGACACATAGAACATAGAACATAACAGCACAGTACAGGCTCTTCAGCCCTCGATGTTGCGCCGACCTGTGAAACCAATCTGAAGCCCATCTAAACTACACTATTCCATTATCACCCATATGTTTATCCAACGATCATTTAAATGCCCTTAAAGTTGGAGAGTTTACAACTGCTGCAGGCAAGGCATTCCATGCCCTTACCACTCTCTGAGTAAAGAATCCACCTCTGACATCTGTCCTATATCTATCACCCCTCAATTTAAAGCTATGTCCCCTCATGCTAGCCATCACCATCCGAGGAAAAAGGCCCTCACAGTCCACCCTTTCTAATCCTCTGATCATATTGAATGTCTCTATTAAGTCACCTCTTAACCTTCTTCTCTCTAATGAAAACAGCCTCAAGTCCCTCAGCCTTTCCTCATAAGACCTTCCCTCCATACCAGGCAACATCTTGGTAAATATCCTCTGCACCCTTTCCAATGCTTCCACATCCTTCCTATAATCCGGTGACCAGAACTGTACGCAATATTCCAAGTGCACCAGAGTTTTGTACAGCTGCAACATGACCTCACGGCTCCAAAACTCAATCCCTCTACCAATAAAACCTAACACACCGTATGCCTTCTTAACAACCCTATCAACCTGGGTGGCAACTTTCAGGGATCTATGCACATGGACACTGAGATCATTCTGCTCGTCCACACTACCAAGAATCTTACCATTAGCCCTGTACTCTGTATTCCTGTTATCATTCCAAAGTGAATCACCTCACACTTTTCCGGATTAAACTCCATTTGCCACCTCTCAGCTCAGCTCTGCAGCTTATCTATGTCCCTCTGTAACCTGCAACATCCTTCTGCACTATCCACAACTCCACCGGCTTTAGTGTCATCCGCAAATTTACTAACCCATCCTTCTACACCCTCATCCAGGTCATTTATAAAAATGACAAACAGCAGTGGCCCCAAAACAGATCCTTGCGGTACACCACTAGTAACTGAACTCCAGGATGAACATTTCCCATCAACCACCACCCTCTGTCTTCATACAGCTAGCCAATTTCTGATCCAAATCGCTAAATCACCCTCAATCCCATTCCTCTGAATTTTCTGCAATAGCCTACCGTGGGGAACCTTATCAAATGCTTTACTGAAATCCATATACCGCTTTACCCTCATCCACCTGTTTAGTCACCTTCTCAAAGATCTCAATAAGGTTTGTGAGGCACGACCTACCCTTCACAAAACCGTGTTGACAATCCCTAATCAAATTATTTCTTTCTAGATGATTATAAATCCTATCTCTTGTAATCCTTTCCAACACTTTACCCACAACCGAAGTAAGGCTCACTGGTCTATAATTACCAGGGTTGTCTTTACTCCCCTTCTTGAACAAGGGGACAACATTTGCTATCCTCCAGTCTTCTGGCACTATTCCTGTAGACAATGACAACGTGAAGATCAAAGCCAAAGGCTCTGCAATCTCCTCCCTAGCTTCCCAGAGAATCCTAGGAAATATCCCATCCGGCCCAGGGGACTTATCTATTCTCAGACTTTCCAGGATTGCTAACACCTCCTCCTTATGAACCTCAATCCCGTCTAGTCTAATAGCCTGTATCGCAGTATTCTCCTCGACAACATTGTCTTTTTCATGTGTGAATACTGATGAAAAATACTTATTTAGCGCCTCTCCTATCTCTTCAGACTCCAGGCACAACTTCCCACTACTGTCCTTGACTGGCCCGAATCTTACTCTGGTCATTCTTTTAGTCCTGACATACCTATAGAAAGCTTTAGGGTTTTCCTTGATCCTACCCGCAAAGACTTCTCATGTCCCCTCCTGGCTCTTCTTAGCTGTCTCTTTAGGTCCTTCCTGGCTAACCTGTAACTCTCTAGCACCCTAACTGAGCCTTCACATCTTTACATAAGCCTCCTTCTTCCTCTTGACGAGAGATTCAACTTCTTTAGTAAACCATGGTTCCCTCACTCAACCGCTTCCTCCCTGCCTGACACTTAATAAGTCTGGCATTATCTGTGGGGAGAAAACATTCCGCATGCAATGATTCTTTCATTAGTCTCTCCAACCAATTACCAATTTTTTTCAGAAGTGGGTAGAAGTCTGGAACAGATCAGTGAGAGAGTGTAATTTGTGAATTCTTGGCAGAAGGAGCTCTTTCTGTGCTTACTTCACCAAGAAAAGGACAAATTCTTCACACAGGTCAAATATATCAGCTCTTTAAAGGTGAACTCAGCTTAATTTCAGTGGCTGCATTGCAGATTCAGGCAGACCATAATGCCGAGTATTTTGCTAAACAGAGAGGAGGACATGGTGTACAGGATATAGATAAAAGAAGTAGAGTGGATTAATAATTTTGAAGGCATGTTGAACATTAAGCTAATCAAAAACAGCAATATGTTAGCCAGACATTTAGTTCTTAGAGAAAGCTCACCATCAGCTCTGGATTTTATATTAAGTAAGGCTGATGTGGACAGCAAGAGAAATACAGTGGACAATTTATGGTTGCTGAACTGTTTACAGACAAGCATACAGAAAACAGAGAGACCAACAGGAAATAGAATTTGCATGTTAGATCTGAAAAGCAAAAAAAAAAGTTGAAATTTCAAGAAAGCAAAGGTATTATAGGCAGTCCACTTCGTATTATGGAGAGACTCGAGGATGGTCAAGGTTAATAACAATGGTGATCTCTAAGAACTCAAGATGTGCGAATTGTATGACAGCAAGGGTACTTTGTGTCTCACGATTCTGCCCATTTAGACTGAACTAAATTGAAGGGAGAGAAAACAAAAACAAACATACTAGTGTGCCCAGACTGCAGGGAAGGCTGCAGGGGGAAAAAAATAAACCCACATGGCGCCAATCACATTGCTAGTTAAAATAACAGGACTATTGGCGAAAACCCACTGTCAGTGACCTCAATGTATTCAAAACCCACATTCTAGGAATGAGGACAAAGGCCTCCATGTTCTTCGTTTTTAACTTCAACTAAGTCTGCCATCAGCAGAATGAGCAGAATTGAGAATACACTCAACACACTGATTGGGTTCACCTGAAATGCAGAGAGAGCGAGAGAGAGAGAAGCCACCAAAGAACAAGTTAAGACAACAGCTTTAACTCTACTTTCTTGCTGTCCAGAATGAAGCCAGAAGGGATGGCAGTTAGGCCGGTGGCATGCTCCTCTTACAGGAGCAATTCCACGCTGTAGGCTTTATATGATATGTGAGGTCAGGGAGACTTCCAGTTTCCCTGGTGGTTACACCTGTGAGAATTGCACCTGGCTGCAGCTGCTGACAGACCAGGTTAGAGAACTGGAGCTGGGACTGGATGCACTCAGGATCATCCCAGGTGGAGAGAAAGAACATCATTGATAAGAGCTATAGTGTCACTCCTATGATGCAGGCTGTAGGTAGCTGGCTAACCAACAGAAGAGGTGAGGGGGGACAGCAGACAGTGTAGGGTTTCTCTGTGGCCATTCCCCTCAATAACCACCAACCAGTTTGGGCCGAAGGTCCTGTTTCAATGCTGTATGACTCTATGACTCTATAGCTGTCCAACACTGATCCTGATAAGTCGAATTACACTTATGCAGTTCATCGTGGTGTTAGAGCAAGATCACATCCTTAAAACCTACAGTGCTGGTGGGATGGTGATCTTGATTGATCTTCAAAATGTCTAAGACGTACCTGGTACATCAGAAGCCGGATTCAGGGGATGTCTGCGTATTCCTTGAACCAGTAAAGTTAGTGAGTGACTACAGATTGACTCTGAAATCTTATGTATTCTATATAATATACGTCAACTTCATATTACAGCTTGATCTGATACATTTCTGCATCATTGAAAAATCATAAAATTATGGAAAATAGAAAAAAATCTGAGCTTTTTTTCTATTTCACTTCTTTGCTCGAGCTGGTCAACTGTTCATACTGTCACAAGAAATAGAAATTGCTGAAGGAACTCAGCAAGTCTGCATTGTTTCAGATTTCCAGTATTTCAATTATTTCACAGTCAATCTTTCATGACTAAGTCTACGTTTCCTTCCAATATTTATTCAATTCTCTATCGAATATTCTAAGCAAAGATCCTTCCATTGCCCTATCGGTAAGTTCCTCTGGATACGTAACATAACATCAGAAAAGTCGCCTCTGATTTGTTTGCCTACAATGTGAAATCATTATGCTCTAGTTGGTGAACAAAAATTTGGCTTTCAACTGTCCCTACCTACAATGTCTACATGAAAGCATTCTGAAGAATGGTCACTGGACCCAAACGGTAACTTCGATTTCTCGGCACAAATGCTGCCAGACCTATTGAGGTTTTCTAGCAATTCTGCTTTAATTATGTCAGAACGATTCGTTATTTTGAATATTCTTTTTTCTCAGGACAGTCTCGTTTTTAACAGTTGTCTCATGCATCACAAGCGCTGACAGTTTCATAATTCAAAACAAAACCCTTTCTTCATACTCCCTCATCCTGCCAGCTATTGAAGAATAATTTGGTCATTGGGTTTGCAGGACTACATCTGTTTCAACCCACTGACTCCCACATTTACTTCGACTATATAACCACATACCCTGCTTCTTGTAAGAATTCAATCCCATTCTCACAAGAGTCTGTCTCCGGTACATTTTCTTCAATGATGTTACCTTCCGCAGGAAGGCCTCAGAAATATCTACTTTTGTGCCCAACTGAGGATTCACTGTTGCAGGATCCGACAGGATCCACAACCCAACTTCCATCCTCAACCCTTCTCTTACTCTGACAACAATGATAGGGTCCTTCTGATCCTCACATACTAACCTGTACATCTGAAGGATCGTTATCCACCATGTCTGTCACCTCCAATGGGATGCTACAACCAGGCTCATGTTTGACTTCACTCCCTTGTCAGCATTCCTCAGGGGTAGTTTTCTCTGGGACACTTTTCGTCCATTCTCAACATCACCTTCCAATTTAATGTCACCTTCTCATGCAATCATAGAAGGTTTGCTACTTGGCCATTTACCTCCCCTCTCCTCACCATCCAGGCTCTCAGACATACCTTCAAGATTCACCTGTGCTTCATTCAATTTGGTTTACTGCAGTCTCTTTTTGCTCTATACTGGGGAGATGAAATCCAGGCCCATTGATCACTTTGCAAGACAAGTATGCAGTGTCCACAATAATGACCCCAAGCTTCCATCTGCCTGCCACTTCGATGCAGCACTGCGTTCTCATGCCAACATTGTTGTTCCTGGCCATCTTTAGTGTTCCAGGGAGCCACAATACAAACGTTTTGTTTTAAGTTTTTGAGAAGATTTGCATGACAGGTTGTGAATGAGGTTGTAGATTTGCTCACCTAACCGGTGTGTTTGATTGAGAAACGGATTACAGCAACCTAGAAGAGATTACGCAACTCAAGCGATATCAGCAAGTCTGACTACTGGCAAATGAAGCCAGTGGGATTCAAAACACCCTGGTTCTATGGACTCTTTAGGGTACACAAGCCAGGTTTCTAGTTCAGACCCATTGTTTCACTACCAGGCACACCAACATATAGACTAGCCAAAGAAGTACAACAGAAACTGAAATACTTAATTGAGAACACTATTCACTCTGTCCACTCCTCCCAAGAATTTCTCAACATCATCAAGGACACCAGTATAGAAGAGGATGAGATAATGATATCCTTCGACGTAACAACACTATTTATATCCATAAACATCGACGTAGCCAAAGAGACAATTGCCATGCTGCTGGATGAATCAGGGATGCAGGCACTCCATGACACCAACAGTATCAGCAAGGGCAGCAACCTGAAAGTGCTGTATGTGTGCTTCACAACCCACTTCACCTTCAATGACCATATAATTAAACAAATCAATAGAAAACCAATGGTATCCCCAATATCAGCATAGATTGCAGAAGTGGTAATGCAAAGGTTAGAATGGACAGTGCTCTCCAATATACAACCCAAGCATTGGGTATGCTATGTAGATGACACTTTCGTGATGATCAAATGCAGAAGACTAGAAGGAAACAGCCGATACAGAAACAACACCCTCACCAAAATAAAACACATAAAAGATGAAGAGAACAATAACTGACCACCCTTCCTGGACATAATGGTAGAAAGTAAGAACAACAAGGAAATCCAGACTGGCATATACAGAAAGAGCACACATACACCTCGATACGGATTTACACCAGCAACTATCCCAACATCCATATACGGAGCTGCATGAGGACACTATTCAAATGAGCCCAGAACAGCAGTTTTGAAAAGGAATAGATACCCAAAAAGCATAACCTGCTGTTACCTCCGTGACAGACCACAACAAGAAGACACAGTACGTCCAGGCAAACGAGTCACCTTACCATACATAAGAGATACATCAGAAATTATGACAAGACTACTCAAACCCAGAGCCATTCGGCTAGCTTACAAACTAATGACCATGCTGCGACAACTGATGAACATAAACGACCCCATGATCACAACCAATAAAGCTGAAGTAATATATAAAATACCATGTAAAGACTGTAAAAAACATTGTAGAACATAGAACACAGAACAATACAGCGCAGAACAGGCCCTTTGGCCCTCGATGTTGCGCCGACCTGTGAACTAATCTAAGCTAATCTCTACACTATCCCATCATCGTCCATATGCTTATCCAAGGACTGTTTAAATGCCCCTAATGTGGCTGAGTTAACTACATTGGCAGGTAGGGCATTCCACGCCCTTACCACTCTCTGAGTAAAGAACCTGCCTCTGACATCTGTCCTAAATCTATCAGCCCTCAATTTGCAGCTATGCCCCCTCGTACTAGCCGACGTCATCATCCGAGGAAAAAGACTCTCACTGTCCACCCTATTTAATCCTCTGATCATTTTTTATGTCGCTATTAAATCCCCTCTTAGCCTTCTTCTCTCCAATGAGAACAGACCCAAGTCCCTCAGCCTTTCCTCATAAGACCTTCGCTCCAGACCAGGCAACATCCTGGTAAATCTCCTCTGCACCTTTTCCAATGCTTCCACATCCTTCCTGTAATGGGGCAACCAGAACTGTACGCAATATTCCAAGTAAAGCACTAGCATTTGTGCAGTTGCAGCATGACATCACAGCTCCGGAACTCAATCCCTCTACCAAAGAAACCTAACACACCATATGCCTTCTTAACAGCACTATCAACCTGGGTGGCAACTTTCAGGGATCTAGGTACCTGGACACCAAGATCCCTCTGCACATCCACACTACCAAGAATCTTTCCATTGACCCAATATTCTGCCTACCTATTATTCTTCCCAAAGTGCATCACCTCACATTTATCTGCATTGAACTCCATTTGCCATCTTTCAGCCCAATTCTGCAGTTTATCCAAGTCTCCCTGCAACCTATAACACTCTTCCATACTATCTACCACTCCACCGACTTTAGTGTCATCTGCAAACTTACTAACCCATCCACCTATGTCTGCGTCCAAGTCATTTATAAAAATGACAAACAGCAGTGGTCCCAAAACAGATCCTTGTGGCACACCACCAGTAACCGGACTCCAGGCTGAATATTTTCCATCAACCACCACTCTTTGCCTTCTTTCAGAAAGCCAGTTTCTAATCCAAACTGCTAAATCTCCCTCAATCCCATGCCTCCGCATTTTCTCCAATAGCCTACCATGTGGAACCTTATCAAAGGCTTTACTGAAGTCCATGCACACCACGTCAACTGCCCTACCCTCATCCTCGTGCTTGGTCACCTTCTCAAAAAACTCAATGAGGTTTGTGAGACACGACCTGCCCTTGACGAATCCATGTTGACTATCTCCATTCAAATTGCTCCTTGCGAGATGATTTTAAATCCTATCTCTTATAATCCTTTCCAAAACTTTTCCTACAACAGATGTAAGGCTCACTGGTCTATAATTACCTGGGTCATCTCTACTGCCCTTCTTGAACAAGGGCACAACATTTGCAATCCTCCAGTCCTCTGGTACTTAACCTGTAGCCAATGACAACTCAAAGATCAAGGCCAAAGACTCCGCCATCTCCTCCCTAGCTTCCCAGAGAATCCTCGGAAAAATCCCATCCGGCCCAGGGGATTTATCTACCTTCACACCTTCTCGGATTGATAACACCTCCTCCTTACTAACCTCAATCCTTTCAAGTCTAATAGCCCGTATCTCAGTCTTCTCCTTTACAATATTCTCCTTTTCTCGAGTGAAAACAGATGAGAAATATTTGTTTAGCACCTCTCCGATCTCCACAGGGTCCACACACAGCTTCCCACTTCTGTCTTTGACTGGCCCTATTCTTACCCGAGTCATCCTTTTATTCCCCACATACCTATAGAAAGCTTTAGGGTTCTCCTTAATTCTACCTGATAATGACTGCTCATGCCCCCTCCTTGCTCTTCTTAACTCTCTCTTTAAATCCTTCTTAGCTAATCTGTAACTCTCCATTGCCTCATCTGAACCATCCCGTCTCAATGTCACATAAGCCTCCCTCTTCCGCTTAACAAGAGATACAATTTCTTTTGTAAACCAAGGTTCCCTTACCTTATCACTTCCTCCCTGCCTGACAGGGACATACCTATCAAGGACACACAATCTCTGTTCCTTAAACCAGCTCCACATTTCGATTGTCCCCATCCCCTGCATTTTGCTACCCCATTCTATCCCTCCCATGTCGTGCCTAATCACATTATAATTGCCCTTCCCCCATCTATAACTCTTGCCCAGTGGCATGTTCCTATCCCTTTCCATCGCTAAACTAAATTATGGTCACTCTCTCCAAAGTGCTCACCTACCACTAAATCAAACACCTGGCCTGGTTCATTACCAAGTACCAGATCCAGTGTGGCGTCCCCTCTTGTCGGCCCTTCGACATATTGTGTCAGGAAACCCTCCTGCACACACTGGACAAAAACCGATCCATCCAATGTACTGGAGTTATAGCATTTCCAGTCAATGTTGGGGAAGTTGAAGTCTCCCAAAATGACCACCCTGTTCCTTTCACTCCTTCCCAGAATTGTTTTGCCAATCCTCTCCTCCACATCCCTGGAACATCCATTCCTGACCCTGCTCTATCCATGTCTCCGAAATGGCCACAACATCAAAGTCCCAGGTACCTATCCATGCTGCAAGCTCACCTACCTTATTCCAGATACTCCTGGCTTTGAAGTAGACACACTTCAAACCAGCTTGCTGCCTGCCAGCGCACTCCTGTGATGGTGAAATCCTGTCCATGTCCTCCCTACTCTCATCCTCCTGCGTACTGGAACTACACCACAGGTTCCCATGCCCCTGCTGAGCTAGTTTAAATCCACCTGAATAGCACTAGCAAATTTCCCACCCAGGTTATTAGTACCCCTCTGGTTCAAGTGAAGACTGTCCTGTTTGTAGAGGTCCCACCTTCCCCAGAATGAGCCCCAGTTATCCATATACCTGAAACCCTCCCTCCTGCACCATCCCTGCAGCCACGTGTTCAGCTGATATCTCTTCCTGTTCTTTGCCTCGCTATCACGTGGCACGGGTAACAAACCAGAGATAACAACTCTGTTTGTTCTCGCTCTCAGCTTCCACCCTAGCTCCCTGAAATCCTGCCTTATATCCCTATCCTTCTTTCTACCTATGTCATTGGTACCTATGTGGACCACGACTTGGGGCTGGTCACCCTCTCCCTTCAGGACCCCAAAGACACGATCCGAGACATCACGGACCCTGGCACCTGAGAGGCAACACACCAACCGTGAGTCTCTCTCGTTCCCACAGAATCTCCTATCTGTCCCCCTAACTGTGGAGTCCCCAGTGACTAATGCTCTCCTCCTCTTCCCCCTTCCCTTCTGAGCAACAGGGACAGACTCTGCGCCAGAGACCTGTACCCCATGGCTTACCCCTGGTAAGTCGTCCCCCTCAACAGAATCCAAAACGGTATACCTGTTATTGAGGGGAACGGATGCAGGGTATCCCCGCACTGTCTGCCTGTTCCCTTTCCGTCCCCTGACTGTAACCCATCTACTTTTTTCCTGTACCTGAGGTGTGACTACCTCCCCGTAACTCCTCTCAATCACCCCCTCAGCCTCCCAAATGATCTGAAGTTCATCCAGCTCCAGCTCCAGTTCCCTAACGCAGTTTCCAAGTCGCTGGAGTTGGGTGCACTTCCGGCAGATGAAGTCAGCAGGGACACTAGTGGTGACCCTTACCTCCCACATCCTACAGGAGGAGCATGCAACTGCCCTTGCATCCATTGCCATTGTTCTGAATTCTAAAAAAAACAGACTATTGGAAAAGAAAACACTAGTAACTTACCAAATCGGCACTCAGACCCTTTTTGGTTGGAGGAGGAGGAGGATGATGGGTGGGAGACACGACTTTAGTAGTGTTTCGGGTAAAGCAACCACCCAAATATATTACCTCACTTACTCAACTGTCCCGTGTCTGCTCCTGCTCGACACGCACTCCGCCTATTCACGAGGTAAGTTTTTAAAGGAGAAGCTTACCTTCCCAGGCTGCCCTCGCACCTCCTTCCGGACTCCCACCGCTGAAACGACTGACAAACGGGAAGAAAATTGACAATAATGATACATGAACACCAACTAGCCACCCAGAGACATGTCCAATTGTCACTTGTCTCAATACACACAGAAAAAGAAGGGCATCATTTAGACTGGGAAACACATTCATAATAGCACAAGCCAAACAGAGCCATGACAGGGAATTCCTGGAGGGCTGGCTTTCCAACCGGAACTCCATCAACAATCACATTGACCCGACATACACACCATTGAAAGACAGAACTGAAACTGATGCCAACCACCCCAGCAAGTCAAGCCATATAAATAACAAACGGGACAGAACACCAATGCTTCACCGGAGGCGCATTGACGATGTTACCTAGCAGGGTGACAAAACATCTGCAAGCAAACACACTGGCTTAGTGAGCAAGTCTAAAAGCTAAGCCACAGTACAAAATTGAAAAACAATACTTCATTTTCCTCTACAGTTGCATGAAGTCAGCATCAAGTTCGATACAGTTAGTGCCTGATTCCATCCTTCCATGTGCTTCTGTTTTCCTCACCCCGCACCTGGTCCTGGAATGATATCGATTGCTTTTAGCATGGTCATCCATTCTCACGTAATTCCAGGCCTATGCATTTCATTTTATGGGTTGCAGTCAGCACAGTTAACCCATTTGCTCAGTGTCAGCTCTACTTATCTCTTATTCAGCATGTTTTCTGTTTTGGCCGGATAGTCATTGCCTTCTTGCTAACAGACATATTTGATATATTTGTCTCTGTATGGGTCCATCCCAACCTATTGTCTCACACAGCACCCTGCCGCTGTCTCCCCTCTCCGCCCCACCCTGCTGGCCACTTTGATTTTAGCACAATTGCCAGCTTTTATGAGGTGCTGACAATTCTGATGAAGAGCGACTGTACTCGAAGTTAGCCCCTGTTTTTTGCCCTCTGATGTTGCCACATCTACTGAATTTCTCCAGCAATTTTTTTGTTCTGTATCAAAGCACCAGCATCTGCAGTTTGGTGCAGAAGCAGTCCATGCTCAAATGTAACAAGATCTGAACAATATCCAGGCTTAGGGTGACAAGTGGCAAGTAATATTTGCAACTGCTGGGCAATGACCATTTCCAATAAGAGATTCAATAGTGACATTCAATAGTGTTACTATCACTGAATCCCCCTCTGCGAACTCCTGGAGGTATCCATTGATCAAAAACTCAATTAGACTTGCCATATAAACACAATTACTACAACAACAAACCTGAGACTATGAATAGAGTGGTGATTAACTCACCTCCTAACTCCGTAAAGCCTTCCCTCATCCACAAAGCATATCAGAAGTGTGGTAGAATTGTCCCCATTTGCCTGGATGGGTGCAACTTCAACAACACTCAAGAAGCTTGACATCATCTAGGCCAAAGCAGCCTGTCTGATTGGTACCACATTCACAAGTACCAACTTTCTCCACTACCACCGCTCAGTAGCAGAAGTATACACTTCAATATGTACTGCAGAAGTTCACCAAAGATCCTTGGACAGCACCTTAAAAACACACGACCCCTTCCATCTTGCAGGATAAATTTCCTTCCAAGTCACTTACCTTCCTGACTTGGAATTATATTGTCATTCCTTCCCTCTCCATGGCTCAAAATCCTGGAATTCCCTCCCTGAGGGCTTTTTGGGTCAATATAGAGCACGTGGACTGCAACAGTTCAACAATCCAGTTGACAACCATATGCTCATGGAAGAATTGGGACGGGCAATAAATTCCGGCCCGCCAGCAAACTCCACGTTCCACGAAAGAATTAAAAAATAATTCCTCATCAGTTAAATCCTGCCCTCAAGATAAAAATCCTTTAACACTTTAACATGTTTAACACTTGAAGAGCCCTGCCTTTCTCCAGTCTCATCTTATAATGTTCATTCCTCACGTTCTCGTGAAATCCTTGTATTTTTCTTAATAGTTGTGTAGAAAAACCAGAAGCCTAGGATTCAATTTCCTAATAATGAGAGATTTTGATCATCCAAAGCCAACAGTCAACACTGTGCATAGTATTTGGATTAATAAAAAAAAGATTCAGCAATATAGAACAGTGCAATATTTGTGATCAATTGTTGCACAATAGTTCGGAAGAGCTGTCAGAAAGCAAAATTACTTGAGAAAACGGAGCCTTTAAATTTCACCAGAGGCTGCTCTCATTCTCTTCTGCGGGACAGATGAAAAATTGACCTTGTAAGCAGGAAATGGCAGTGTTAATAATATCTTGAATTTTGTTATCCATTGAAGGAAGAGTGGTTTGCTAAGCCATATACATTCAACTTAAATAGTGGCATGAAACAGAACATCAAATCAAAACTGGTTTAAATGAACTGGTAAATTTTCTACGTCGGAGGCCCAATCTAATGCAATGCCAGATATTTCACGGAAACTTTTGATTACATATAATGAATGCAATCTAATGAGAAAAATGTCCAGAAGAAAAAAAAGAAACTTCACAATGATAAAGACAAAAATAAAATTTAAAGGAAACTTCAATAAAAAGCATATAAATCAGGACATTCTAAAGCATTATTGTAAGTATCAGATGGCTACAGTGTTCTTTTGTTCTCTACTGCCTGACAGTTCAGATGTTTGCTCTTGAAGTACTGTGGAACATAGCCTCAATCAATGCAGTTCCTCCTTAATGATTCAACTACGTCCACTTCGGCAACATTCAGAAAGCCTTCTGTAAGTTCGGTTTCCCAGCAGCACATTTTAAAAAAATTTCCTGTGAAAGAGTAAGTAAGTAAATAGATCAATGGGAGTATTTGATTTGACGTTACTTCAGGGATTACGATGCAAGGGCACCAGTAGTGTATGGTACCAGTGCCCCAAGTTCTGAGTGACTACTGTGCCACAAAAGTAGAATGCCAGGATGTTGGCGAACTGAGCTAGTTCATAAAATTACAAGAAATTCTTTTCGTTTGCATTTTGACAGAAAATTTGTAAGGTTAGTAGGGAACCAATTTGTTGGAATGACATCTCCACGCTTTTCTTTCCCTGGTGCAAGCTGGCTATGGTGTGATGTGGTTTTGATATGAAGTAAGGACTAAAGTATGAGCACAGTGTTGGGGCAGAGTGATGAGCTTGACAGGGTAGAATTGCCACGGGATGTATAGGACTGTGGCGGACTTGGCAGGTTGGGGGGCAAAGCTGTGTTAGTCAGGCAGGTGGGTGTGGGTGAGCTGCTGGGTGGGTGAGGAGAAACGTGGTGTCAGGATCTGTGGGTGGGAATGTGGTACATACCAGCAAGATAAAGCAGGATGTTGGATCTGAAGCAGGTCCCAGTATTGATGTTGGTGGTGGAGAAGCGGTAGGTTAATGAGACAGGATATCTATACGCTGGAGCAGTGGTGTCAGTGCAACAGGAGCATCTGGACAGTCGCTGGCTCCCGGGGGTTAAGTCTGGTGTCATAGTTCATGGAGGGGGTATTGGTATCACTCTGGTTGCTTTATGCATTGCAGGAATTGTGAGAAACCTTGGAAGGTGTAGGTCTCTGTGCGTGTTGTATTAAGTTTCAGGTTAATCGTAAGAAAGGAGATATTTTTGTTGTACATTTGTGAGGTTGACATATTTTCCATTAGCTATTATTCTTGATGAAATTTAACCCAGCATTCTTATTTTCAGGGAGGATCCTGTCTGCTGCACCATAATATAAATAAACATTAATTTACTTTATTGAGCTCGAGTGTTGTATCAGCTTGACCTCTTTCTGAATGCTCGATGAAATCATGAACAGCATTGGACAGTTTCAGCATACGTGGTTTTGTAGAAATGGATGAAGTCTACTGACGTCACTAGTTTGTGGAGAAACTGGATGAAACCATCGATAACTGCTCATTCATGGTCTTAAAATTTACGTTCTTTCTTTCTGAATCTAATGTGTAACATTGTTATGCTACTGAAAGGAGCTCGGTTACGTTCCAGGAATTTGGAGGAAGATAAAATACAGTCGTGTGAAATGATCAATTGAACCAGAACGAAAACTCTTTGGTATATTTCGCGACAGCAGTGTCACACCCACTTTGTGTGGACATAAGTGCAACAACTTCTCCGAGTCCACATTCAATATATTTCTGATCATGATCCTGTGCAATGTGCGGATGATAAGGAACATGCTGCTTTTAGTTTTGAACATGTTCATGATAACTCAGTCCGTCGACAGACTACCTTCAGAAGACAGGGCCGATACTTTAGGTACAAGTCTATAAATATTGCCAACTTTTAGCTTCCATGCTCGCATTCATCATTAGCTATGTGTTTCCTTTGAGTCAAACACTATGATTAATTTATATCTTGGGGAATTTTTCAGAATTTTGCCTATTCTAATTCAGTGCATATTCCATGATTTATTTTGAGAGGTTAGAGATAATTGAAATATGAATTAATTAGAGTGGTGCTAAGTTAGCTGATTTTATCTGAAAGGAAAAACAGATCCTTATAAGTAAGGTTCACTGAATAAAGGGAAACTCATGATTGTTGCCGACGATGACTGCTTCATCTTTCTATTACTAATTTGGAGACGTTTCAGAAAAGATTTACCAGGATGTAGCCGGGACTGGAGAGTTAGTTACAAGGAGAGGCTGGATAGGCTCTGATTTTTTTTTTGTTGGAGCGTAGAAGGTAGTTAGGTGATCTTAAAGAGATTTATAAAATCATAAAGGGCTTAAATAAGTTGAATAGCGGATTTTTTTTTCTCCAGGTTGGGGGAATTCAAAACTAGGGGGCATATTTTTAGGTTGAGAAGAAAAATATTTAAAAAGGAGTGAGAGGCAGCTACTTCACCCAGAGGGAGGTCCATATGTAGAAAGAATTGCCAAAGGAAGTGGGCGATGCAGGTACCGTTAAAACATTTAAAAGACATTTCGTTCAGTACATGAATAGAAAAGGTTTAGAGCGATACGGGCTGAACAGAGGTAAGTGGGACTTATTTGGTTTGGGAAACTTTGTCGACATGGATGAGTTGGACCAAATGGTCGGCATTTGAGCTGTTTGATTTCATGGAGGCCAGCTAAATGGGAGAATAGAATGAAACTGTTATACGGCATGTCCAATCGATTCGCTATCCAGTCTCTCAGGTGAGTAGCCATTAATTGGGAGGGATAATAGGGGAGTTCGTTGAATCCGGACCCGACAGGTTTGCACCTTTCAAGCCACTTGGATAGGTAATGTGTGGATATAATCAAGGTACTTCTTGTTTGTTCGACTATGATTAAGGTATTAACTTTCAATGAGATGCGGATGCCACTAGCGGGAAAATGATCCTCTATCACTTTGTAAGCGCGCGCCTACTTCAGTTACAAGTTTACGGGAAATATTGTGAACCGATTTCTGAATGAAATTGACCAACACATCCGTATTTATTTCTGAAAATGTTAGCTGTTAATGATGTATTGTAGTAAGCCGAGTAGTTGCAGTTATTTCTCTAAACCAGTTGTGAATTTTTATGGGACGGTTCACTGACCGTGAAACTCTTCATTTAGTTCTGGTAATGGCATTAATTTGGTATAATTTCGGAAATTTCATTTTTGCTTCACTGTACTCTTGAGGTAATGCATTTGGGCTGAGCTTTCACGAAGTGAGTGAGCCTGTAAAGGTGTCAGATGGGGCATGAAGAAATTGGGAGGCAGTCTAAAAAGTTTATTCATTGGCAATGCACGATTTAATGTGACACTGATGTACTTAGCTTGATGTTGTCCATCGAGTTGGTGCAGCACAGCGTATTAATTCACTATTTCTTTGTAAATACAGCATTATGTTTGCTAATTGGAAAAGGAGTGTGCCGTGATGGCGATTGCCTCATCAATGAAAAGCACTCCACTTACGAACTCTGCCACTTTGGACTGTTGTGTTGCAAACCCTAACGTTGATCAGTGCAGCAAAAGTATCGCAAAAGCCAAAGCCCTCCAACTTCCAGGAATCAAAATTCAGTCCTGGGAACAAGAAACTGATTTTTCTTTTTGGAAGCTAAATTTTGACATTGTGTGAACTGACTTTGGAGAAGGCGTCGTGCTTAGAAATAAAGTGTACCTTACTGAACACAGTTGTGTCTTTATGTGTGCATGAATTGATACCGTTTCGAATCACTTTGCATGAAAACAACGTTTCTGGGGTGGAACAAGATTTGGCAATTGCCGAAAATTGGACCAGTGGAAATGCATCCATACTCAGAAAAGGTCTGCAAGAGGACAGGACTATCAGCATTCTGTCTTATTGAAGTTTCTAACTGAAATTTTGTTTTGCCAGTTTTGAATCAGTTACATTTATGTAACTGAGGGAGCTCTAGTCATACAAAACCTACATTTTATTGCCCTTTATGTGTTTCAAGGGAAACGAAAATGGAGGAATCTTATTCTGCATCCTCAGAAATGCATTCCAATCCTAGTGGAATTTCACAAGGCTGTGCAGAGGAACCTCTGCTCTGTATTCAAGTTATACTTTTATAGCAACAGGAGTATTCAACTTGTCAACAGGAAGGCATACAATCTGCACGTTATTTTCTTTATTATTCATCCATCGGTGGGCCAGCATGGATTGCCCACCCCCAATTAAGAGTCAAACACATCGATATAGGTTTGGAATCAAATGTAGGCCAAACCAAGAAAGGATGGCAGATTTCTTTCCCAAAAGGACATGAGAGAACAAATGGATTTTTCCATTATTAGATAGCCATCTTTTGACTTTTAACTCCAAATTTTTGTTGAATTCAAATAACATTATCTGCCATGGCTGGAATTTAGCCCATGTCTGCGGTGCATTAGCTGGTCTTTGGATTAATAGCCCAGCAATAATACACTTGTTATTGCCTCCCCTATACCTTGTATGAATATGTTTAATATAGCAGTCTCATAAAACTTTCTGAAAATCTTTATCTGAAAGCGTATAATGGAACCATATAATAGATACGTGATGCAGCATGCTTTTCTGCATTGGAGTCTTATTTTCATGACTTTGAGGAGTGAATGGGATGCATTGTTGATCCACATGTGCTCCTCCCCCCAACCAAAAAAAAAATACAATTTGAAAATCATGAAATGGTGTTGGGCCCATCGTGTCTGATTGTGGTAGGGCAAAAGATGAAGATTTCCATTCAAAAGATGAAGATTTTATCAAAGTAGGCAACGTTTCTTATTTCACCACCCTTTAAAAGCCCGGGTTAACATAAAATGGTAAACAGGATTCAGTAGTTAAAAAAACACAGCTACTGCTTATGAGCAATAAATAGTCTCCAGCAAATAGATGAAAGTTTTCTAAATGATTGTCAGACTTTTTTTCTGCTTGAATCTCTAATCCCTTCATAAATGCTGCCTTACACAAATACATGTACAGACTACACAATACACATGTAAAAGTGGAGTCATGGGTGGGCGTTGAAAATTGGCAAGACTGAGATGAATGCTTTTTGTTTTCTGGGAGTTGTTGCTTCACAAGGTCTCTTCTCCAGGTATTTTCACTTGGCTTCAGGGGGCACAGAGTGACTACTTCACAATTTATACGTTCTCTAACTTACTGCTTATAAATTACAGGTTAAAACAGCTACAGATGTAAAATGAGCTGGCATTTTTCAGGCTTTGGGTTTCCATTTATTTTGTTGTGGAGAAAAGAAAAAAAAAGCAACACAGTTCCAGAGGGATGAAGTACTTTGACTATATCGTTCACACTCACAAGCTGTTTAACTACATGGGCGCCAATAACAGAGGTGAAGTCAGGTAGAAAGTCTTTCTTACTGATAAATTTTCACCACTCCATATGATAGTTATTGCCAGTCAAATTACAGTTAATGACAATGTTTCTAACTTCCTTTTTTTAATAAGTGCAGCAATTGCTTCCATGCACCTTAGCCTTTTTCTTTTTGTTTAGACAGTTTTATTTTATTCCCAGTTCTGTCCAAACTAAGTACAGGAAAAAATGTAGAGAAATGTAGAAAGCCAGCGAGATAGACAGACAGATAGACAGAGAGAGAGAGATAGCAATCGCGGAAGCTGTGGCAAGAACCTTATGTTTTTCTGTGATCAAGACGCAAACACTGAAATCATGCATAGATGCTTAGTGTCTTGAACAAGAAAGAGAGATGTCAGTTGAAAAAGAGTATGGGAACGTAATGAGAAGGAAGAAAGAGAGAATCAGATGGCATTAAAATCAGCTACATAGAAGACTCAGCATGAGAAGTTAGGAGAGAATGCGAGAAATTCACTCAGAAGCAGAGATAAGAGAGTGTGATAATATATGCAATAACATATAAAAATATACATAGGAAGGGCAACAATGAACTCTGACACAAATGCCCAGTCTACGCTATCCCACACTAACGCAGCCAAATGAACAGAATCATAGACTCAGAATGAGAATGTAGTGTATCTTCTTTTTTTATTGGCTGTGCTATCCCAGAAGGAGAAATTTTTCACATTTTATGCAAGGATGGAGGGCATAGACGACTTGCTCTCAACAGCGTGCATATTCCCTGAACATTGATGATTTTGAAGCGTCCAAAAAGGGAGGGTAATACAACAAGTTGGATGATACTTTTCAATCTACTCAACAGAGAATTTCCTTGCTACTCACTCTCAAAAATGTTTTAAGTGAATCTTTTTGTGCATATTCACTACAACCAAGAAAGAAAGTACGTAAAATGAAAACAAAGAAGCAAACACAGTTCACTTGGACATACTGATAAAATGAGGGAAAACACCAATTTCAGGAGATGTGGTGCTTACCACCAATCTGTAGAAATTATGAATTACACAGAATGAGTCAGAGAGACATAGATTCATAGAGTAATACAACGTGGAATCAGGCCCTTTTGCCCATACTGCTCCATGCAAACCACAGTGCTCACTCAGCTATTTCCAGTTGCCTGCATTTGTTCTGTATCCCTCTAAATCCTTCCCATCCATGTTCCTACTGAAATGTTTTTTGAAGATTTAGTCTGACAGAGAAGTTCCATTTAAAGTATACATGAATATGAAGAGATACGTTAAACTTCATTAACTTTTTTTTTCACAGCATAGAGAGGATGGCGACCGAGCCATGATGTGCAAGTTACATGTATTATTTGAGAGTTGCACAAAGCCACAATGTGTAGATGATGGGCCAAACAAATATTTGAGCTTGTGGCTACAGTGCCAGCCTAACTGATACATTTTTCCTGGAAAGTGAATACATATATATGTTATATATATAGACTGGGAATGAAGACGGGGAATACATAATAGATGCCAGATAGTTGTGAAATTTCCAGATGGACAGGCTGGGTGTGTAATAGAAGAAGTAATAAGATAGGAGAATTTATTGGAGGAGGGAATGAAGGCTTGTTGCAAATGTCGAAGAGAGAGTATTAAGGTTTGAATGACATATGTTCTGCAAACATTGAAACTGTCTGGGACATAGTGGCAAGATTTGCTTGATGGATATGGCGAGAGTCGAGTTTGGAGGGTTTGACTGATAGTTTAGGAATCTTAATTTGATATATGGAAGCCAAATGAATCCGTTTGATAAAACCTGAATTTGCGCCATGACCTCAGTCTTGTTACCACCGTCATTGTATCAGAGATGCAAACTACACTGCTGACACTATACATCAGAGTCTATGATCTGGTCCATCAGTGATCGCATTTGATATGATGGTGTACCCTTAGAGCATTTCACCCCATAGCTACATTCTGCTTTTAAGTTTGTTGCATCAGTTTCACCACCTTCTTTGCTATTGAAACAAAGTTCAGTCAATAAGGTAGCACGAAGGAGCATTTATAAAAATTGGGTCACATCTGATGACACAATTAGAATTACTTTGAAAACATAACTGAAGGAGTGGTATAGAAAATGAGTATCATATCAAAATTCAGAAGTCATTTGACTAAATACGTGCAAGGTTACGATTAGGTAAAGGTAAATAGCATGGAATCGAATAAAAATTATTTATCTAGTTAGAATATTGTCTAATTATAGGAATCTATTTGACAGAAAATGAACATTGGCACCCCACGACAGGTGGTAATGAAGACTCATATATTCATCATACTACTAATGGCTTTGATGGTACGAAGGACAGCCACATTTTTCAGTTTGCGCCATTTTTGTGGACACATGACCTGTCACAAAAACAATTTTGCTCATACTGCTAGTAAGAGTGAATTTGTTAAAGCTTAAATTACATGTTTGGCCAGAATGTCAACAATTTGATAAATATGAAATGGCGTCCTTGGAATTCCATTAACCATTACAGGGCCTTATTGATACTACAGCTGAACTATTTTTGTACAATTTTGGTCTCCTTACTTGAGGAAGTAAGCCAGCACAGACTTATTGGATTGGAGGGGCTCTTCCATGCCGTATGACTCTTTGAATCTGAACTCAAAGGATGAAACCACTGTCCTCATGGCGAAGTACTGTTCAGAATTCTATCAAAACAAGAATCTAAAAAAAACAGTAGAATGGCTATGGCAGAGGTAGATGTTCAGGAATTGCTTCTATATTGGTCATCTGAAAAACACTTCACCTAATGGCTGCAGCACAGCACATTTTCTGTTTTATTTTCCTTTTGACGTAATGTTTCAATTAGTGTTTTTCCTGGAACACGTCCATCACACTCTGAGGCAGTGCATTCCAGATCTTGAAGACTAAAATAACACTTTGCATTTTGCTTACGATTCTATTGCTTATTTTTGAGTTGCATAATATTAGCATCCTCATCCTCTAGGCGCCACCCACCAACTGCCACTTTCTCCAGATCTGCTGTGTCCAGAATCCTAAACATTTGAATATCCATACCAAATCTCCCCTCAAAATTCCATCATCAAGGAAAAAAATTCCTATCTTTTCAATTAATGTTAATAGTTGATGTCATTTCAGGAGCTATTCAATGAACTCTTTCTGCACCCTCTTGTATGCACCCCCCGCAAATATACAGAATTGTCCTGTATACCTTGTTGACAAACTGATCATTTCATAACATATGGCCATTTTTTTGTTATCGTCTGCACCCACCTAAATGCTCCATATATATCGACTTCAATATCATTATATGAACAACAAGAAGCAAGCAAGTTAAAGGACAATATTTTCCCAATCGTAAAATTAATCCTAATACATGAATGCAGAAGCACAAATATGCCTTTTGGCCCATTGAGTATCATGTGCCATTCAATCATGGTTGATATGTTTTTCAACCTCATTCTGCTGTCTTCACCCCATTTAAACCTTACTTTCTGCTTAGTAGCCATTTCATAGATCCAAATTGGTAGTCGACATGATCTTTTTTCTATGCCAATCAATCCTTCCTGTCCATACTTTGGTGATGATACTATGGCTTTAAGAGTTGTAGTTTGCCCTGGTTCTTCTTATGAAGAAAGTTCAAGACAGAGGTATCGAGTATTCTGCCCCAATGTCAGCAAAGGAAACAAGTTTTGAGGTCCAGGTTTTTTTATGTTGAAACAATACTACCAGCCTGAATGGATGGAACATTACTCCCACAGAACCAGGATTTTGTTTTAAATTCTCGCCTTCAGTTGCAGATACTGGGGTCTTAAGATGGATGTGGATGCTTTTATTCCTTTCTCTGTTGCAGCTAAGAGATGGGGTCCTTTCCCTGCTGCTAGACTGACATGTCAGACATAATAGGTACTGCAGATGCTGGAGAATCCGAGATAACAAGGTGTGGAGCTGGATGAACACAGCAGGCCAAGCAGCATCATAGGAGCAGGAAAGCTTGACGTTTCGGGCCTAGATGACTATACTCTGACATGTCAGACAATCTATTTTACTGAATTTAAATTTGTCAAGCCTTTGCTTATGGAATGTTATTCTTTTAGAACAATTAATTACTGGCAGTTAATGCACACATGTTATTTTGTTAAGCATTTTGATAAAGCTACAGTTAAGCCAATTATTTTGTTTTTGTTCTATTTTGTCTGTATTTTAATTATAATCTACGAAAAAAGTGTGTTTTGTTTCAAGCCTGGTAGTTTGACTAATCGAATTGCATCTGAGACACAATGACTTACAATTACCTTCAAGATAAGAAAAAGGTAGGGATTGCCCTCATGAATAAATTTTGATGGGATTTGTTGTGTTCCATATCATAGCAATGTTACATCAAATGGATAACAGGGACAACTAGCCATTTGGATTCAGAATGTGCTCGAAGATAGGAGACAGAGGGTAGTGATGGTGGAGGGTTGCTTTCAGACTGGAAGTCTGTGACCAGTGGTGTGCCATAGGGATCGGTGCAGGGCCCACTGCTTTTTTGTCATGTCGATACATGATTTGGATGTGAACATAGGACAAATGGTTAGTAAGTATGCAGTTGACACAAAAAGTAGTGATGCTTTCGACAATGGAGAAGATTACCTCAGAATACAACGTGACCTTGATGGGCCAACGGGCTGAGGAGTGGCAGAGGGAGATTAATTTAGATAAACGTGGGGTGCTACATTTTGGAAAGGCAAATCAGGGCAGGACTTATACACTTATTGGTAAGGCCCTGCAGAATAAAAGACACCTTGGAAGGCAAGTTAATGTTTCCTTGAAAGTCGAATCAAAGGTGAATGGGGTAGTGAAGAGGGCATTTGGTATGCTTGCCTTTATTAGCCAGTGCATTGAGTACAGGAGTTGGGAGGTCATTTTGCAGCTGTACAGGAAATTGTTTACGCCACTTTTTGAATGTTGCATTCAATTCTGAACCCCTTTGCTTTTATGAATGTCTTACATTCATAAAAATGTTGTGAAACTTGAAAAATTTCAGAAAAGATTTAGAATGACGTTGCCACGGTTGAATGGTTTGAGCCATAGGGAGAAACTGAAGAGGCTGGGGCTATTTTCTCTGGTGGGGCGGAGGCTGAGGGGTGACCTTATGGAAGTTTATAAAATCATAACGGGCTTGGATAGGGTGAATAGACAATGTCTTTGCCACAGGGTAGAGGAGTCCAAAACTAGAGGGCATAAGTTCAAGGTGAGAAGGGAAAGGTTTAAAAGGGACCTAAGGGGTAACTTTTTCATGCAGGCCATGGTGCATGTATGGGATGAGCTGCTAGAGGATGTGATGGAGACTAGTTCAATTACTATATTTAAAAGGCAAATGGATGGGTCTAGGGTTGAGAGGGCTATGGGCTGAATTCTGGCAAATGGGACTTGATTAATTTTGGATAGCTGATCGGCATGGACGAATTGGACCAAAGGGTCTGTTTCCACGTTGGACAGCTCTATGACGGTATAACTCCACAACTTCTTAAAATCCTTGATAAGCAAGAAGTGGCAGAGAAAGATTATCATGCCATTGTCAATTCTCCTTAGAGTCTTTTGAATAAGCATATTCCTTATTATCAGATGTGATCCTCCTCTAACAAATCTTTGGGAATTCTCCTTGTTTTAACTGTTTATTTCTAAATGAGCACCTACCCTGTTGCTCTGTTTTTTCGTATATTGCAATTATTTTCCTCAGAGTTGTCTGATTTGCCTGTAATGACTAGAAAACTTTATTGAAAATTATGCTGAAAAATAGTGCTAATTTAATAGTGTCTAGCTGATGTTGCATAGTTGCAAACTCATCACTTGTACGTTCTTTTGAATTAATCGAGAACAAATTAGTTTATACCCAACAGTGATTTGACATTGTTAGCGATGAAGACTGGTGTGAACTGTCAGTAACATGAATAACTGCCCCGAACGAAACTTGTCCACCTTGTGGCTAAATCAGGTAGTTATAAATTCATAACGTCTTATGGAGCACTGGGCTGGATTACTCGCACAGGCTTACCAATAGGGAAATGAAACCTACCCTATCCCGTCTTTTCAAAAGGCGCTACAGTGTATGCTCTGTAATTGTCACTTTGTTGTAATGTTTACTACATATCTTGCTCGCACCATCTCTTTACCAAAATGTGTTCAGTTATGTCCAACATCAGAGCAAATGATCTATTGTTTCAGCCAAAATATCGCTTTCAAAATTACCAAAGTCAATTCAACTGCATTCAATCGACCATTTCAGCATCTAATCATTCTCTTTGCTGCAAACTCATTTGGTTTTGATTGCCCTTTCCATAATAACAATGATCATGGATCGATATGATCATCCCGTAATATGATCTTCATACCTGTTCCCTTAAGACCAATGCAGAAAGATTTAGATAGATATGTTGAACAGCTGATTTAACCATTAGATCTGGTCCAGCAACATCATGGCGGTTTTCTTGGGCATAAACACTAATTGCAGGATGATTCTGATATGCAGGATAACTCAAATTTATGCTGTGTATGGAATACAAGATTTCAAAAAATGAATCATATGCAAAGAATGTCACCAAATATTCAGTGAATATTTTTTCTTTCTGAGTCAGACTTTTAAAAAGAAGTTATAATTTCCAATGTCTTTACTGCTCATGTGGCCTGAATAAATGCCGTTGTCACAAAATGTTACATATCTTTGTATTTATCCCTGCGCAAATTCTGTGCTTCTCCAGTAGGTTCTGACTTTATGTTTCAATCATATTTTCACTTATTTTCGCAGATAGCTTGAAAATCTATCACCCATCGCTAAATGCCCAGTGAGCAATTAAAGCACAATCACATCACTATGGCTCTGGAGTAACATGTATACCAGATAAGAATGGTAGCTTCTGTTCCTCAAGGACGATAATGTATGAGATGGTCTGTTCCCCAAAACCCGCGAGCAGGTTTGGTGGATATCTTTATGTTCTCAATTCCGGGTTTTAATTAAATTCAAATCCTACTGTCTGACATGGCATTTCAAATCTGCATTCCCAGAACTGGAGCTCAACGTTAATAGTCAATACTGCGAGTCAACCAATTTCTCTAATGTCTATTATGAAATATTAACTAGCCTTGGATGTTTCTAAACAAAAGGCAGAGGATATTGTGGTATTCCTGATTGAGTTTGCCTCATTTATACACGTATGAGAAGGAAGCAGTGTGGAAAAAATGGTGGCAAAATGAGCAACCACATCTCAATCCAAATTCAGACCACGGAACACATGACAATTTGCATATTGCAACAGGACAGAAAGGGTGAAAGGCAAGGTTAGACTGAAGAGATAAATAATTCAGCAAGGCTGAATGTGGGTATGTTGGTGTAAATACAAGCATGTCAGTTATAGAGCAGAACACATGAATTGAATGGCTCAGTATGCCAAAGGGGTGAATGACAGAGGCGAAAACAAATGGTATTATCGCTAGACTAGAATCCAGAAAGCCGGGTATCTTTTGCTGACACGAGCTCAAATCTTGTGACTTCAGGTGGTAGAATTTGAGTTCATTATAGACATTAGAGAGTCTCATGAAAACTATGACATGACTGCTGATTTTTTGAGTGAGACAAGAACAAAATAGTCCATGAATGACCTTGAGCGCATCCTTTCCTGAATTCAACATCATGTGATTTCACACCCATAACAATTTGTCGACTCATAATTGACGACTGAAATGGAATCATAATAAATTCTGAATCGAATTAAAATGTCTGAAACCATAAGTGAAATGAAACGGTCTTCATGCATTCACCACGCCAAAACTACAAAATCACTGTATTATAATCTGGTGGTTAGTGCGAAAATTAGGAGAGCCATCTGACAGGCTACTTAAGGGACGGCCTGGTATAACTGGACTCATGAAATCGTAACTTACAGACAGCATCCCATCTCTGGGTATGTGCTATCTCACCACCAGTGAAATGTAGAAGCCAACGAGTTGTCATGGGAGCCCTCTACATTGACTATGGTCACCATGAAGTAAAATGGCATCAAGTCAAATGTGGGAAAGGAAATCGCATGCTGATTACCACGTGCTACTAAATCCATCAATCCCTTTCTTCTCCCCACAATTGATGAATCAGTGCTCCTCCCATGCTGAATGGACCTCTCTAACTTCAAATAATGTTGATATTGCCCATGATGGTCTTATTTGTGCAGCTGTAACTGTGTATTCCTTGAACTTAACCTGCATGTCCTTGTTTGCTATAATCTGCCTGAACTGCTTGCAAAACAAAGCTTTTCACTGTACTTAGGTACATGTGATTACAAGAAATCAAATCAATCAAATCAAAATGTTGAAGCATGCACAGAAGAATCACTGATATTGCAAAGGGCACAGCAGAATATAGTACCATTTGGGGCTTCATTGTCGATAATAACCAATGATTCGGCACAGAAGAACAGACCGTGTTGGTAGAGTCGTAAGGTACATTGCTGCAAGACTGCAGCATTTAGTGAAGGAACAAGAAGCAGAGAAATAGGTAGTTGTCCTCATCCTCACTAAACTCTCTGCCACAAATTCGCATACCCTTGAAATGGTCGGTAAGATTGACCACTGCACAGTCCTTTTGGGAACCAAGCCTCACATTCACATTGAAATTATGCTACATCATGTTTTATGGTATGATGAGCTGCTAAATGGGACAGATTTTAAACAGATCTAGCAACATAAGACAGTGCATCCATGAAGCTTCATGGGCCATCAACAGGAACAGAATTCTACTCTGTCATGATCTGTAGCCTGATGGACCTCCTTAACCTAGAGTTAACACTGGATCAAGGAAACACAAGTGAGTGCATGCTGACAACATCACTAGGCATATCTAACAATGAAATGCCGAACTGATGAAGCTACAAAACGGGACAATATACTTGGCAAGTATCCCAAGCATAGATGGTTTGGCAGAGCTAAGCGTTTCCACAACCAATAAATCAGTTCTAACATTTTCAGTCCTGCCACATCCAGTTCTGAAAGTTATGGAAACTTACCGGTGCAGGAGGATTCCCAGTCCTTAAGCATGAAGGCATTGATGCAAAATATAACGCTCAAGCACTTGCAACAATCTTCAGGAAGAAATAGCGAGTGGATGTCTCGTTCAGACCTTTGCCAGAAGTTCCAGCAACATGGGCACATGCGTTTAGCCAATTATAATCACTCCATGTGAAATGATGAATTGAATAGATGCACTGGACACTGGAAACTCTCTGGGTTAGCTCACATTAGCTCAGCAAAGTTGTGAATGAGATCAAAAGCTTTCTGAAAACATGGCCAAGCTGCTTGAACAAGGATGCTACTTTGGCATCTCATAGACGCAAACACACCCCAGGGTGTCTTGTACATCCAAAATAAAGTAAAAGGCAAGCTCAACTCGGGCAATTACCACACCAGCAATTTACTCTCGATCATCAGTAAACTGATGGAAGTATCATCTACAATGATACCAAACAACACCTTCTCACTGATAATCTGCTCATTAATACGCAGTTTGCAATCATCTAGTGCACTGAGGCTCTTGAACCTGATGGAATAATTTTTCAAACATTTACTGAAAGAATCGAATTCCAAAGGTGAGTTGAGAGTGACGGCCATTCATATCAAAGCCACATTTGACCAAATATGGAACTGAAGATCCCTTGAAAAGCTGGAGTCAATCATAATCAGGAAAAACTAACAGCTAGTTGGAGACATACTTGACAGAAAGAAAGATTGTTGTAGTTGTTGGAAACCAGTCATCTCACCTACAGACCGTTGGTCTCACCTGGTCCATAACCTTTTGTTATGGACCCGGCCAGACTACCTCAAGATATCTGAAGAAGATGGCCTAGACCCTAATTTTTTCTTATTTTAAAGGTAGATGTTAAGTGGGTGTTCCAGGTGTGATGCAACTGGCAAACCACTTGGCATTGAGCAAAACACAATTTATGTAAACACTAAAGTAAAAACACGAACGAAAGAAAGCTGAATTTAGAATAACTTAACAGATTACTTGTTCCAACATAGTAACATGTCATAAACACATCCCTTTGCCAAAAAAAAGAAAATTCAGGTTTGAGGGAACAACATCCAGGGAAACTTCAGGGCGATTCAGTTAGGAATTGCAACCCTTCTGGTACTCACAATATCTTGTGACTGCTACAGCTAAAAACAAAATAGAGGAACCTGAACTGTGTGAACTGGCCACTCCCCTCCCTTTGTTACACTAATTAAAAAAGAACCTAGCTCCTTCGACTCTTGGATAGCTCAGCCTTTACAAACTCTCTTAAAAAAATTTTAGATTAACCTTTGTAAAAGTGACAGCCCCCCTGTGCGAGGGAGCTTGTGGGTACTGTCCTTGAGAAAGAGCCAGAAGTAAACAATGCAGACAGGACTTAAAGGGCGAGTACGAGTGAGAGCCTTGGGTGTAGGCAACTCGAACAGGGATGGGTAGATGCGTAATGGTCTCAGGGTACAAAAGATTGAAAAGTATTGAGGCAACAGCTGATAGTTCTGGGTTGAGGAAGTGTATAAAGGGGCAAGGCTAAGGGGTCTATGAGGTGTACAGGTGAGTGGCTGAACTTTTGAGCAGGATGAAAAGACAACGGAGTCACATAATTGAATTGTGAAGTATCACTGAGATGAGGAATGATACAGCAAAGCTAAAAGGGATTTGGTGGGGGTGGAGAGGTGGGGGGAGCGGTGTTACAAGGCTGTGCTAAGCCTGGATGGTGGAGTAGCCTGGAGGTACTGAATGGTGGAACAGTATTGACAGTTTCACTGGTAGATTGGGGTGAGATCATTAAATGATGGGTGGATTAATAATGTGCTAGTGCCGAGGGAGTGAACAACGCAGTGATCCACAGGGCATGGATGGTAGAGCATGGCCATGGAGGACAATTACTGAGGAGCACTTGAAATGCAAACAGTAGCACAAGTGTGAGAGTGTGAAAACTGGAGCGCCACCACACATGTTGCAGGGATCAGGAAACAAATGAGTCAGAGTCATAGAGTTCCACAACACTTTCGAAACTGGCCCATGTTGACCAAAATGTCCAAACACGCCAAACCCATTTCACTGCACTTACCCATATCCTTCTAAACCTTTTCTATCCACGTATCCGTCTAACATGTCCTTTAAGTGTTGCTAATGTACCCGCCTCAACCACTTCCGCTGGTAGCTCTTTCAATATGTGACCCACCCTTTGTATAAAAACTTTGCCCCTCAGGTTCCCACGTATTCTTTCCCCTCTTGCCTTAAACTGATACCCCAATTCCTCTATTCCCCAACACCGGGAAAAAGACTGAGGGCATTCATTCTATCCATGTCTCTCCTGATCTTATACACTTCAATGATCCACACACAGTCTCTAAGCTCTAAAGAAAAAAAGTCCTAGCTTGTCCAACTCCTCCCTGTAACTCAGTCCCTTGAATCCTGGTAACATCCTTTTAAATTTCTTCTGCACTCTTTCCAGTTTAATAATATCCTTCCTACAGCAAAGTGACCAAAACTGAACACAATACTCCAAGTACAGCCTCACCAACGTCCTGTACAACTACAACATAACACCCCAACTTGTGTACTTAATGTCCTGACTGACGAAGGCCACTGTGACAAAAGCCTTTTTCACTGCCCTGCCTACCTAGGCCTCCACTTTCAGAGAACCATTCCAAGATCCCTCTATTCCACTACATTCGTTAAGGCCCTACCATTCAATAGGAAACTCCTATCTTGATTTGACTTTCCAAAATGCAACACCCACACTTCGCTACATTAACAAGATCCTGCTGCAATTTCTGATAACCTCACTCACTGACCATGGTACTGCCTATTTTGGTATCATCCGCAAAATTACTAATCATACCTTGTACATTCTCATCCAAATCATTGATATAGATAATAAACAGCAATGGACCCACTGGTGAACCCCGAGGAACACCACTAATCACAGGCCTCCAGCCCAACAAGCAACCTGCCACTATTACTCTCTACTTCCTACCATCAAGCCAATTGTATACCCAATTCGTTTCAGACATAGTAGGAACTGCAGATGCTGGAGAAGCTGAGACAACAAAGTGAAGAGCTGGATGCACACAGCAGGCCAAGCAGCATCCCTTGATGCTGCTGTGTTCATCTAGCTCTACACTTTGTTATCTTTGTATATCCAATTTGCCAGCTCTCCCTGGATTCCATGGAAGCTAATCTTCCAGAACAGCCTACCATGGGGAACCTTATAAAATGCCTTATTGTAATCCATGTAGATGACATCTACCACAATGCCCTCATCAACCCTCATGGTCACTTCGTCAAAACAAACTCTGTCAAATTTGTAAGGCATGATCTACCACACAAGGAGCCACGTTGGCTACTCTTAATCAAACCCTGTCTTTCTAAATACATGTATATCTTATCCCTCAAAATCTTTTCAAGGAACTTACCCACCACAGATGTTAAGCTTACTTGTCTATAGTTCCCAGGTTTTTCTTTGCAGCCCTTCTTGTGTAAGGGTAAAACATTCACTTCCCTCCAGTCTCCCAGGACCTCACCCATGAGTGAGCGAAGCCCAAGTTCTATATTATTAAAGGGTATTGAGAGGTGGATAGTGGAGTTGCCTTAAGGTGCCAAATTATAGAAAGTGGCTGAGCTTGTGGTTCATGCATCAAAGTCATGATGATTAATAGCAGTTCAGGAATGTCTTAAATGTTATGGGTGACGTTTCAGAGACTGAATAATGAAACAATTCCAAGAGTGTGAATAATGGAGCAGGTCACAATGTTTGAGATAGTGATGGTCTTAGGATATACAAAGTGGGAGTGGCCAAGTGATACTGTCCAGCCGGGAGAATGAAGAGGGCCCATGTTGCAAAAAAGAAGCCACCCATGAGGTGAATTGATTCCAGAATTGGGCGATTGTCTTTGTGTAATTTGAAATTTCTTCCAGTGTCTGCGTGGGTTTCCAGCAGGTATTCCAGTTTTTCTTACGCCAAAATTAAAAGATGTACAGTTTAGGTGGTCTGGCCACAATAAATTGTGCATAGTGTCCGAGGATGTGCAGCTTAGTTGGATGATCCATGCTAAATTCGGGATTATGGTGCTATGGCTATGGTTAATGTTCTATGTGGAATTCTGTTCCGAGGGTCATTGCAGATTGGATAGGGCGAATGGTCTTTATTTCTGCACCATGGAAATTCTATGATTCTGCTTTTTCCTGAATGTTGCCTGAGTGTTCAGTTGGCAAACATCCGAGCCCAACTGCGTGAATGAATAGCGCAACAATACGAAGGAGAGAAATGATGTAGCTGCGCCAATGTGGCACTCAATTATGTATATGTTTTATTCACAGCTAAGATACTGGAGTATGATTTCATTTATCCCAATTTTCTTATGACACAAACTCGGGCAGCATTATAGACAGTATAGATGATAGTTTTACATTGAAATAGGATATTGATAGACAAGGTGAATGGGCAAAACCATGACAGATGGATCTCAACTAAGCAAGTGTGAGGTTATCCACTTCGGACTGAAGAATGAGAGATCAGAGTGTGTTTTCTCGATAGATATCCAAGGAGACTTGAGAATTCAAGTGCATCTGCCTTTAAAATGTCATGAACGGTTGCAGAAAATAACTAAGAAGGGTCAAGGAATACTGATTGTTATATCTAGAGGTCTGCAGTGTAAGGATGCAGACCTTAAGTTCCAGTGATACAAAACCCTCTTTGGGTAACACTTGGAATACTGGAGATATGGGGAGCATGTCTTCAGCAGGATATATTGATCTTGAAGGGAATACAATGGAAGTTTAGAAGAATTATGCCTAGAGTTAGATGTTATTATGAGGAGAGGTTGTACAAATTAAGCCTGTTTTCTCCAGGATATGTTAGGAATAAGGAGTGATCTGATCAAAATCCTCAAGATACAAAAGGAAAAGGGTAAAAGAGCATACATTATTTCCAATGATAGTAGGAACCGCCGATGCTGGAGAATCTGAGATAGCGAGGTGTAGAGCTGGATGAACACAGCAGGCCAAGCAGCATCAGAGGAGCAGGAAAGCTGACGTTTCGGGTCTAGAACCTTCTTCAGAAAAAAAAAGGGTCTGAAGAAGGGTCTAGACCCAAAACGTCAGCCTTCCTGCTCCTCTGATGCTGCTTGGCCTGCTGTGTTCATCCAGCTCTACACCTTGTTATCTCACATTATTTCCAATGGTTGGCAATTCTACAGCTAGGGGTTATTGAGTAAAAGTTAGGGTCAGACCATTTGGAAAAGGTGAAAGTAAACTCTTTGGCACACAAAAGTTCTCCGATGCTTGGACCTCTCTTCCACAAATGACAGTTGATACTAGATCAGTTCTCAGTTTTAAATCCGAGATCATTCATAGTTTTTGGGAAGCAAAAGTATCAATGGAGGAGGAATTAGGCCACAGATCCACCACGGACTTTTTGAATGGCAGAGCAGAGTCCAGCAGCTCAATGTTCTTTTCCTATGTTCCTATTGTGAATGATGAATCACTTTTTAGGGGTCAATGATGAAAATATGCAAAGACCAAGGATGATGGAGCAGTGGTAAGTGGAGTCTTGGGTGTGAATTGATCATCCATAACACCATCAGATTGAAAAACTGTGTTCAGTCATTCACCGTGCTGAATCAATTCTCCCGCTTATTGGGAACATGTCTGTTCTGCTCGTCCCAGTTCTATACCGTTCCCCATACAAATTGAGACACTAGTGATTAGAAATCAATCTGTCTCAAATTTGAATTTTCCTAACGCCTTAACAACCCAGAATCTACATCTGTGCAGGAAATTTCCACAAATTAATTATCCGTTGAAATAACGAATTGCTCGTTAGCTTGACCTCCTATTCTGCGATAATGTCTTCTGCTTCTCAGCTCTCACACAAAAGGAAATAGCATCCCCACAATGGTCCTGTAAAGCCCACGAAAGCTGTCAGACTTTTCAACAACAATGCCTCTCATTCCTCTAGATGTAGGTGAGTGCAGATCTCAACTTCTCAAGCTGTCACGAATAGGCAGTCATTTCATGCCCAAATTAAGCATAATGAACCTTTCCAGGACCTCTCACCAATGCTAATACAGTTTTCATTAAATAAGTGAACCAAAACTGTATGCACTGCTCCACATTTGTTCTGATTTGTCCCTTTGATAATCAGTTCTGAGGAAGGGTCACCGGACCCGAAACGTTAACTCTGTTTTTCCCTTCACAGATGCTGCCAGACCTGCTGAGGTTTTCCAGCAATTTCTGTTTTGTTTCCTTCGATAATAATCCTTGTCTTCTATATTTTTGGACTGCATTGCAATAAACGACAGCATTTTCCCTCCCTATTATGTACTGAAGTTGGATGGTAACCTTATTTCTTGGCGATGGCTGAGGATGACCAAATGGCCCCACTCACCGTGTTATCTGGTTTCCTGCATTCATTTTCCATTTAAACAATATTCAGCTCCTCGATGTTAACACTCGAAGTGTATGATGTTATTTTTTTCCACCATAATTTCCATGCTCCAAGCCTGGCTGATCCACTTAATCAGGCAATACTCCTATACCAACGATTTGCAACCCGTCAAAATTTCTTTTCCCATTTACTTTTGTCTTATCATCAATTTCACTTACTCATTCAAGTCTTCAGGAAATCCTAAAAAATTGTGACACTCCGCGTCCTACTATTTGCTCTCCAAAAATGTTAGTTCTATTCAAATCTCTGTCTTCTATCAGATGGCCAATACACTTGGCAAACTCCCAATGCCATGGACTTTTATTCAATCTATAGTCTTTGTGACAGAACAGTGACTTTCAAAGGGATTTATTCCATGCTCTTTTTCTTGAAGAGGGGTGGAGCAAGTGGGACCGGAACATCTGCTTCTGAAGCAGTAGTTAAACAACTTTGAGATCCCTGAGAATTTATTTTTTGGAAGAGTTCAGAAAAGTTTTACAAAAATTTTTGCAGGATTGGAGGGCTTGAGTTATAGAGGGAGGCTGAAAAGACTGGGGAAATTTTCCCTGGAGCTTTGGAGGCTGAGGGTTGACCATACAGAAGTTTAGAAAATCTGGTGGAGCAAGGATAGGGTGAATTTCCAAGGTCTTTTCCCCAGGGGAGTCCATAAGTAGGAGACTGGGTGAATTCATCTCAGACTCCACAGCTGACAGCTGATTGTGTAGGAACCTCCACACTTAATCCCTTGAAACCCGCTCAGTGATAAATAGGAGGAAGAACATCCGACAGAAGGCAGCAGAGAGACGTCACTGGGGAGCAATCTAGGAGACGTTGGCTCAGTGACCACAGTTGAATGGCCAATTGTGGAAAATCCCTCCACCACCACCCCACCCCTCGATGCAGTGACAAACAGGAGAAAGACCATCCAACAGAGGCTGGCAGGAAAAATGCCACCGAGGAGCATTCTGGGAAAAGTCAGCTCAGTCACCGCAACTGAACACCTATCGTGGAAGAACCAGTCCCCAACCAGCCCAGGAGTAAACAGGAGGAACAGCATCCAAAAGAGGGCTGTAGTGAGATGTCACTGAAGAGCATTCAGAGAGAATTCAGCTCACTCACCATAACTGAACAGCGGATTGCAGAAAAACCTGGTCTTAAGGAATGGTAGTTAGACGTGCTGAGGAGCAAATAGAGGCAGAGAGTTTGATAGATGCTAGTTATGGGGACGTGGTCATACTGCAGGTTCAATCAACTAGATGTGTGACTGCCAGGAGAGACAGACAGATAATTCAGGAGTCTCTTGTGTTTTTTTGTTCCCTCTCTAACAGATATGTCATTTTAGATACTTTTCTGGGTGATAGCCTCTCAGGGGAGTATAACAGTAGGAGGTAGGCTTGTGGCACCATAACTGGCTCTGCTGTAAGGCAGGGTTGGGCAAAGTCCAAACAAGTGATAGTAATAGGAAACTCGTTAATTAGAGGTACAGGCAGGAATTTCTGTGGCAGTGTTAGAGGCCCCAGTATGGCGTATTGCCTCCTCAGTGCCAGGATCAAACTTATATCTGAGAGGTAACATGAAATTCTTAAGGGGATGGGGCGGTGAGCAGCCAGACTTCGTTGTGCACATTGGTATCAATGACATAGGTAGAAAGAGGGATGAGGTCCTGTGGAGTGAGTACGGTGAGTTAGAACAGAGGCTGATAAGCAGAACCTTAAGTGTCGCAATCTTTGGGTTACTCGATGTAGCACCTGCTAGTGGGGCAAGAAATAGAAAGGTATGACAGATGAATGTCTGGTGAAATCGCTGGTGCAGGGCAAGGATTTCTGGTACTTGAATCATTGGGACCTCTTCTGGGGCAGGGGGAATCTATACAAGGGGGAGGTTTTGCACGCAAGTTGGAGGGGAACCAATATCGTTGCAGGGAGTTTCACTACTGCTACTTCGGATAGTTAGCTAGAATGACAGGTGTCTGAGATTCAGAGCAGGAAGTCAGCAAGTGAAGGGGATTGAGGGGGGAGGTAGATGTTAGGACCAGTAATTTGGAAATGAAGGACAGGTAGAGACAGATGATTAAACACAATGGCACTAATGGGCTAAAGTGTGTTTATTTCAATGCAGGGTATTATCGTTAAGGCAGATGAGTTTAGAAATTGGATCAGTACATGGAACTATGATGCTGTGGCCATTGCAGAGACTTGGTTGAGAGAGATAAAGAGGCAGGACTGGCTGCTCAACTTTCCAGGGTTTTGTTATTTTAAACAAGATAGAGAGGAAGTTAAAAGAGATGACTGAGATGCAATACTAATCAGGGAAAATGTCACAGTAGAGGCTCATCCAGTGAAACAATGTGGGTAGAGTTCAAAAATATGATAGATGCACTCCTGTTGATAGGAATATAATCTTGGAATCCTAACAGCCACCGTGACATTGAGGAACAAATATCTAGGCAGATTATGGAAAGGTGCAATAATAACAGGACTGTCTCAGTAGGTGGCTTGATTTCCCCAATTTTGACTGGAATCTCTGACAGCAAGAGGCTTAGATGGGGAAGGATTTGTTAAGTGCATTCAAGGGGTTTTCTTGAAACAGTGTGTGAATAGTCCAACGAGAGAAGGGACCATATTTGGCTAGTAAAACTTGACAGCTGAATGAGCTTTCGGTGCAAGAGCATTTTCAACAGTGATCACATCTCCTGAAGTGTTAAGATAGCTATGAATAAGGATAAGTCAGGGAAGGTACCAATTTGGGTGAAGGCAAATTACATCAGTAATTGACAGGAGCTAGGGAGTGTTAATTGGGAGGAGCTGTTATCAATCAAATGCACAGTTTAAAGACCTACTGAGCAGGATTCAGGACCTTTGTGTTCTAGAAAGAAGGAAGGACAAGGATGCCTAAGCCAGGGAACCTTGGATAACAAGGGATGGTGTGATTTTAATCAAAAGGGGTAAAACAAATCATGTGTAAGCTTTAAGAAATGAAAATTGGACAGGTCCCATAAGGAATATAAAGAAAACAGGAAATAACTCAAGGAGGGAATTAGGAGATCAATCAGGTGCCATGAAATTATCTTGGCAAGAAGGCTTAAAAAAAATCCCAAGGTGATATACCCATACATTAATAAAGAGAGGGTAACTAGGGAAAAGGTTGGACCACTCAATTATAAAGGACGGAAGTTATGCTTGGAACCACAAGGTATGGGTAACATTCTAAAAGAGTACATTGCATCAGTATTCACCCAGATAAATGATATGGAGGGTAGTGAGATTAGTGTGCAGCATGGTAATATGCTAGGGCATTTTGAGATCAAGAAAGAAGTTGTGTTGCATCTGTTGAAGAGCATTAAGGTGGATAAATCCCCAGGGCCCGATGGTATCTACTCTAAGTTTTTGATATAGGCAAGAGAGGAGATTTCTGGGGTGTTGACCAAGATCTTTGTATCCTCAGTTGTCGCTGGAGAAGTCGCGGAGGACTGGCGAGTAGCTAAGGCTTTTCCACTCTTCAAGAAGTAGAATAGAGATAATCCAGGAAACCATAGACCAGTGAGTCTCATATTTGTGGTTGGGAAGATGTTGGAAATAATTCTTAGGGATGGGATTTTAGCACATTTGGAAAATTATTGCCTAATTAGGGAGAGTCAGCTGAGCTTTGTGTGGAGCAGGCCATGTCTTAGTAACTTGATTGAAGTTTTCGAGGTGGTCATGAAGGTGATCAATGATATAGAGCAGTAGATATTGTCTGCATGGATTTTATTAAGGTTTTCGACAAGTATCCTCATGGTACACTCATCCATATGTCTAGGATGCAAGGGATCCACAGTGACTCGTGCGGTGATTGAGAATTGGTTTGCCCATAGAAGGCAGCGGATGGTGGTGGAAGGGTGTTTTTCTGCCTGGAGGTCCACGAATAGTGGTATTCCACATGGATCTGTACTGGGACCTCTGCTGTTTGCGATATATTTACTTATATATTTGTATATGTATGTATTTGTATATATATGCATTAATAAGCATATAGAAATGACTTGAATGGAAATGTAGATGGGTGCGTTAGTAAGTATGCAGATGACACACAGATCTGTGGTGTTCTAGATAATGCAGATGGTTGTCAAAGGATACAGTGAGATATAGATCAGTTGCAGATCTGGATGGAAAAAATGGTAGATGCCATTTACTCTGGGTAAGTGTGAAGTGCTGCATGTTGGGAGATCAAATGTTAAGGAAAATTACGCAAATAATGGCACGACCCTGAACAGCATTGATATACAGATGGATCTTTGGGTTCAAGTTCATAGTCCCTAAAAGTGGCTACACAAATAGGTAGATTGGTAAAGATGGCATATGATACACTTTCTTATAATGATCACAGAATTGAGTACAAGAGTCAGGATATCATGTTACAAATTTATAAGGCTTTGATTGGATCAAATTTAGAGTATTATATTCAGTTCTGGTCACGACATTACAGGAGAGATATGGAGACTTTGGAAAGGGTGCAGAAGAGGTTTACCTGGATTCTGCCCGGATTAGAGGATATGAGCTACAAAGAGAGGATAGAAAAATCTCGGATTGGTTCTTTGGAACACTTGATAGGCATTGACAAAATAATGAGATTCACAAATCGGGTTGATGGAAGGAACTTTTTTTTTCCCCCAGATTTGCAACATCTAATACTATGGGGGAACATGCATTTAATGTGAGTAGGAGAAATTTCAGAGGTGACGCGAGAGATAAGATTTTTTACACAGAGAGTGGTAGGAGTCTGGAACACATGCCAGGTGTTTTGGCAGACGTAGACATGATAGGGGCACTTAAGGGACTTTTAGATCACACATGAATATGAAAGCAATGGATGGCTATGAACAAAGCGTAGCAGAAAGGATTAGTTAAAAATGCCGATGGGCCCATTCCTGTGCTGTGTTTTCTGTGTTCTGTGTTCTCTGTTCTAGTGGGCATAGGTTTAAGGTGAGAAGGGAAAGATTTTTAATGGGATCTAAGAGGTAGCTTTTTCACCTAGAGGAGGTGTTAAAGGTTGGTACAGTTACAACAGTTAGAAGGCACCTGAATGTGTGCATGAACACGAAGGATTTAGGGAGATATTGGTCAAATGTGGACAAATGGGACTTGATTATTTTAGGTTAGATAGTCGGCATGGACGAGTTGGATTGAAGCGTCTATTCCAGTTCTGTACATCTCTATAACTCTAATTCTGCAAAAAGAAGCACATGTGTCCGGAGTCAGGCTCATACAGACACAACGTTTTCATTTTGCTTTGAATTGAAGTTGGGGTTTTGGAGTTGATACAGCTGTCTCTCTTTCTCTCCCTGCTGCAGCCAAAAGATTGGGTTCTTTCTCTGCTAATAGATTATTTATTTTAGCGTTGCTTTCTTCTGAAATGCAGACAGCACGTGAGACAATCTGTTTTCTGTATTAGCCTTTTCCAAAGGTTCATATAAAAACACACACACACACACACACACACACACACACAATGGAACAACTGATGATGAGTAGTTAAATAATTCATTATTTTGTTACGTATTTCAATAATGTTATGCCAATTTCTTTTTTTTTACTGTTGGTATTGTAAATGTAGTGTAAGAGAAAAACTGTGTTTTGCTTAAAACATATTTTTCTGACCACTCGAAAGATATCCGGAACATTTGCCTTCAAATGAGATAAAAGTTAAAGTCTGCAATACCTTCTTGATATATTTTGAAGGTGTTTGGTTTGGCCCACTACATCTTTTGTGCAGTACCTGATCAATCACATTTTTAAACATTTGTCTTACTTTTATCTCTCTGCAAAACACACCTTTTAGCTATAGTCTGCTCTGTTATGATGCCTCTTCTTGAAGCCACGGTGTGATTCCTTGATTATATTAGCATTAGTTCACCTCCTTGTGCTGGTCATCATCATCACGATGTAATGATTAGCTGGTTGTTTTCACATTGCTGCTTGGCATGATTCTGTTGCATTTACCTTTCAGAAATCCCATTTATACCTACACTTAACGTGTATTTCATTTTCTGGAAGGGGGATTCAACCCATCTCAGTTTTGTCAACCATTTAATAAATGTGCTGCATTTATTCCTTTGCATCCACTTTCAGTTCCAGATTTATTCACCATATCTGAAATCGAGAATATTTATCCTCCCCAGTAAATGATGATGCACTTCAGTGTATTTTTTTCCAACTGGTAAGTGACAATGTTAGGAATATTTCAAGTGTTTGAAGTTTGGAGCTGCCTGGAATTTTGCCACTCCTAGGGTGGAGATTTTCATCAAAATTACTCTGTTCACTGCTTACGATCAGTCAACATTGAGAATACAATTGAGGTGATATTTTTAAATTCGGGATGTGTGCTTACTTAGGTAAATGTCCCAAGTTGTTAATTTCTGACCAAGTTATTCCCCACACTTGTCTGGCAGGGAAGTAGGAATCAAAAATGATTAGAATGACAATGCTGCTCTTTTCGGGTAAACCGGTCTCTGAAAATGGTTATGTATTCAGAGAGGGAACAAGTAAGTATCTGGTGGATAATTAGAATTTAGGAATCCTTCAGTGGCAACGTTAAAGCTGGTCCCAGTGGCAGGCTGTTAACAGAGGTATTGTTACTGTTTCGACGTGTACTGTTGTGTGTTGTGAGTTGGTGGCAGGTGGTGCCTTGTGCCTGTTTCTGTACAGTTGCCTGAATACTCGTTTATTTTTTTAAACAGAGACTGTCTCACTGCCATGTAGCATTGGGCATGAACTATTGTCAGTGCCAGTTTGTTTCAAGGAATGTTTGAGAGTCAGGCTCAGAACAACAGTATTATCTGTTGATGAGAAGTTTCTGAGTTTCGTTAGTATCTAGTACCATAATAGGTTTTGAAGCCTGAACTCTCGATCAGTGCAGACTAGCATTAGAGGTAATCTCATGGATAAACTTGCCAATGGGCAGATTAAATGTTAATTCTTTCGTATTGGGGTCAGACTCTATTTCACTTCTAGTCCTGGGGAATTAATGTTATATCAACGGAACACTGAATACCTTTTTCTTTAACCCTCCCAGCAAACTGTCTTATCTTGCCGTTCATAAGACCATTAGGAACAAAATTACAACCAGGCCATTTGGCACATCGTTGTTATTTACAATTAGAGAAGATAATAGTTGATTTCATTCGAGATTTACCTGCACATTCCTGGTCACCTCCAGAATCATTGACGCAGTTTTGAATTTGGACAATCACCTGACCCTATGTGAACTAATTCCAAAGGGCTACGCGTGAAGCAGAAGAGAAAATTCAACGTATCCAAATTCAGATTCCACGTTTTGCAAGGTTGAAATTGGATAAAAGGAGAAATACTATCCCAATGTATATGGTGTCACTTCTAGAATCATTCATTTTTCAGTAAGATTACCTCTAATTCTGTGACAAAAGAGATTGAACAGAGTGGGGTTCTTTTCCTTAGAACAGAGGAACTTGAGAGCCGACATGGTCTAGCTATATAAAATTATGTGTAGCACAGAGACAGTAAACTGGGAGAAATTCTCCCCTTGATGAAGCAATCCATGACTGCGGGTATAAATTTAAGTTAAGGGGCAGAACGTTGGGAGAAGATGCATGGGAAAACCTTTACACCCAAATATTTGGTGATAATCTGGAAATTGCTGCGTGTAAGGATGGTAGAGGCAGAACCCCTCTTAATATTTAAGAAATATTTGGATGTACATTGGCAACACCAAAAGATACAAGACAATTGGTTAAGTGCCAAGAAATTGGATTAGAATATTTAAATTCTTGTTTTTGACCAGCGTACATGTGATTGGCTGAACAGTTTTCGTTTTCTGTGCTAAGACATTTTTGGCTCAACGATTTGAAATTTTTAAGCCAATATACTCTGGAGGTTACATCCTCAAGGCCCCGTACAACTTTTGTGATGATACAATGGTTTTAAGAGGTGCATTTTGTCCTGTTTTATGTTGAAGAGAGGTTTTGAGCCATAGTTGCCGAGCTCCATCCTCCAAGCTAATAAAGTGCGCAGGTTGTGAGTGCTTGTTTTTCTTTAAATAGGCAAACTGAAATCAGCATTAATGGGTGGAGTCAATCTCCCACAGAAACAGAGTTTTAGTTTTGATTTCAGCATTTTCTGGGGTCTGGACACTGGATGGGGAATCTTTTATTCCTTGGTCTGTTAAAGCTAAAAGCTTGGATTCTGTTTCTGGTGCTAGAATTGCAGGTGAGACAATCTATTTTAATGAATTTGCATTTGCCAAAGGTGTGTTTATGGGATGTTACTATCTTGGAATAGTTGCTGTTTAGTAGTTTAATAATCTATTATTCTGTTAAATTTTCTAATAGAGTTAAGTTATCCCAAAACTATCTTTCTTTTGTTTGTACTTTAACTATGGGATAAGAATAAAGTGTATTTGCTTAAAGCATTTAATTAAGAAAGAAAATAAATGTCTAGGTTCTCTCCTTGATATATTTGAAGGGGTTTTGGTCTGGTCTATAACAAACTGGAGGCTTTTGTCACAATCAAAATCTATAATTCCAGGTTATGTTTTGGATTATTGGCTTCAAAAGACTGTGAATGGTAAGTGATGGTGTTTTCTTTTTCCGATGTTGCATTCTTTTGGGTTAAACGAAGTGTGCCTTGTGTGGCAGTGGCTTTCAGTTGCTGAGAGTTTCCTGGGTGGTGAAGAAAATACTTGAGGTAGTTTACAGAAGGTGAGTAAGACATGGCTTTTGGAACTGGCTGACAAGTTGGAGTTGTAATTGCCTGTGTCCATGAGGAAGCTGGAGGGAATTGCAGCAATAACTTGACATTTGCAATCGCCATAAATGCATTGGGATCTTTGAAAATGACTAACATTCAATTGCAAATGAAGCAGCTTGAACTTGCAAAAGAAAGGAAATAGACTGAATTACGATAGAAAACAGAAGAAAACTTGAAGAGAGATGAAAGGAAGAAAGAAAAAGTTTTTGAATTCCGGAAATTTGAACTGGCATCTTACAGTGACAGAAATAGAGGTGAACGGTAGGTGTAGTGAGGACGATAGTGATGGATAGCAGTCCCATCATAGTGAAAGACCTGGTGGTGATCTGTTTAAATATGTCCCAGTGTTGCCTAAGTTCGATGAGAAGGCCGTAGAGATCTCTTTTTCCATTTTATTTGAGAAAGTGGCTAAAGAAATGAAATGGTCATTGACCATGTGGGTATTGTTGATCCAAATAAAGTTGTTAGGTAGAGCTAATAAGGCGTTTGCATTCATTTCAGGTCCAGTGACCCTTCCTCAGCTCTTCTAGCAACTTTGTTTTTGTTCTTGACTTACAGCATCCACAGTTCTTTTGGTTTTTATGAAGGTGTTTGCTTTGCTGTCAGAAGAGATATGTGGGGAGTATGAAGCGGTGAAAAAAGCCATTTTAAATGCATATGAACCAGTGCCAGAAGCCTGCAGACAATATTTTAGGCTTCTAATGCACAAACCTGGTCAAAGGTAAAGGTTGAAAGAATCGGACAAAGTAATTTTGATAGGAGGATAAGGGAAGTGAAAAGTGATCGAACATATGATGCTCTTAGAGAGAAAATTCTTTTGAAGGTGTACAAAAAAATCATTTCCTGAGGTAGTGAGAACTCATGTGGAAGAGCAAACAGTTAAAAGTGCTAGATTAACAGTATAAATGGTATATTGTTATAAATTAGTTCATAAACCAAATATTGGCTTCCGGCATCAATTTCAATATGTGAGGGATAGAAATTGGGGAAAAGAGAAATCCTCAGGTAGCAAAGGAAGGAAAAAAACAGAACAGATCCTAATGAAGATCGTCAAGATAGTTTACTACAAGTTTAAAAGAAAACCATGAGGGGGAAGTAGACTTAAAAACCCTCAGTTGTTTTTAATGCAATAAAGTAAGACACGAAATTGTACTGTTGGTGCTTTAAGAAACAAAAACTGGGAAAACAGATGCGAAGAGAAAGGGATAAGCCAGTGAGGTTTATCAAAGTGGTAAAGGAGATCACAGTGGAATCTAAAGATCTAAAGAGATCACAGTGGAATCCTGGTTGGAGACCAGGAGGTTGTGAGGAAGGTAAGGAATTAGTATATATTTGGGCAGCAGCTAAACCCGAGATGCTACACGTGTAGCATCTCCCTCACACCCTCCTCCTCTAACCAGAAGAAAAGGACTCTGCAAGGTAAGGGTTTTTTGTTACAATATATTTAAGTGCATTATTTGGTATTAGTTAGTTGAGTCAGAGCTAAGGCTTACAATGGCAGGGGACCTCAGACCCGTGGCATGTGCCTCTTGCTTGATGTGGGAGATCAGGGACGTGACTGACGTCCCTGACTGTTACACTTGCAGGAAGTGTGTCCAGCTGCAGCTCTTGTTTGACTGCATGACGGCTCTGGAGTTGCGAGTGGACTCACTGTGGAGCATCCGCGATGCTGAGAAGGTCGTGGATAGCACGTTTAGTGAATTGGTCACACCGCAGATTAGGATTGCTGAGGGAGACAGTGAATGGGTGACCAAAAGGCAGAGAAAGAGCAGGAAGGCAGTGCAGGCGTCCCCTGCGGTCATCTCCCTCCAAAACAGGTATACCGTTTTGGATACTGTTGGGGGAGATGGCTCACCAGGGGAGGGCAGCAGTTGCCCGGATCATGGCACCATGGCGGGCACTGCTGTTCAGAAGGGCGGGAAAAAGACTCATAGGGCCATAGTCACAGGGGATTCTATTGTAAGGGGAGTAGATAGGCGGTTCTGTGGCCGAAAACGGGACTCCCGGATGGTACGTTGCCTCCCAGGTGCTCGGGTCAGGGATGTCACTGATCGGCTACAGAGCATTCTGAAAAGGGAGGGTGAACAGCCAGTTGTTGTGGTGCATATAGGCACCAATGGTATAGGTAAAAAACGAGATGAGGTCCTGAAAGCAGAATTCAGGGAGCTAGGAGAGAAGTTAAAGAGGAGGACCTCAAAGGTAGTGATCTCAGGGTTGCTACCAGTGCCACGTGCTAGCCAGGGTAGAAATGAAAGAATAGGCAGGATGAACACGTGGCTTGAGGGATGGTGTAGGAGGGAGGGGTTCAGATTTGTGGGACACTGGGACCGGTTCTGGGGAAGGTGGGACTATTACAAATTGGATGGTCTACACCTGAACCAGACTGGAACTAGTGTCCTAGGGGGAGTTTTTGCTAGGGCTGTTGGGGAGGGTTTAAACTAATGTGGCAGGGGTCTGGGAACCAGAGGAGAAGACTAGTAGACAGTGAGGTGGAAACTAGAGACTATAAGGATCATGAAGTTAGCATTACCAAGGGGAAGAGTAGGCAGAGAGCAGATGAACGCAAAGGAACTGGTGGTCTGAAGTGCATATACTTTAATGCAAGGAGTATAGTGGGTAAGGCAGATGAACTTAGGTCTTGGATTAGTACCTGGGAGTATGATGTTATTGCGATCACAGAGACTTGGTTGAAGGAAGGGGATGATTGGCAACTAAATGTCCCAGGATATAGATGCTTCAGACAGGACAGGGAGGGAAGTAAAAGGGGGGGAGGAGTTGCATTGCTGGTCAGGGATGATATCACGGCTGTGCTAAAGGAGGGCACTATGGAGGGCTTGAGCAGTGAGGCATTATGGGTAGAGCTGAGAGATAAGAAGGGTGCAGTTACATTGTTGGAGCTGTACTACAGGCCTCCCAACAGTGAGCGTGAGGTAGAAGAACAAATAGGTCGACAGATTATGGAAAGATGTAGAGGTAACAGGGTGGCGGCGATGGGAGATTTTAATTTTCCCAACATTGACTGGGATACACTTAGTGTCAGAGGTCTGGATGGGGCAGAATTTGTAAGGAGCATCCAGGAGGGTTTTCTAGAGCAGTATGTCAATAGTCCAACTAGGGAAGGGGCCATATTGGACCTAGTGTTGGGGAATGAGCCAGGCCAGGTGATAGAAGTTGCAGTGGGGGATTTCTTTGGGAATAGTGACCACAATTCTGTAAGTTTTAGTATACTCGTAGACAAAGATGAGAGTGATCCTAAGGGAAGAATACTAAACTGGGCCAAGGCCAATTATATCAAAATTCGGCAGGAGCTAGGAAATGTGGATTGGGGACAGCTATTTGAAGGGAAGTCCACATTTGATATGTGGGAGGCTTTCAAAGATAGGTTGAAGATAGTGCAGGATAGGCATGTCCCTTTGAAAACAAGGGATAGGAAAGGAAAGATTCATGAACCGTGGATGACAGGAGAAATCGTGCGACTAGCCAAGAGGAAAAGGGAAGCGTACATAAGCTAAGAACAGAACGGTCCTTGGAGGAATATCGGGAGAGTAGGACCAATCTTAAACGAGGAATCAAGCGGGCTAAAAGGGGTCATGAAATAACTTTAGCCAACAGAATTAAGGAGAATCCCAAGGCCTTTTATTCATATATAAGAAGCAGGAGGGTAACTAGAGAAAGGGTTGGTCCACTAAAGGATAAGGAAGGGAGGTTTTGTGTCGAACCTGAGAAAATGGGTGAGATTCTCAACGATTACTTTGCATCAGTGTTCACTGAGGAGAGGGACATGATGAATGTTGAGATTAGAGATAGAAGTTTGTTTACTCTGGATCACGTTGACATAAGGAGGGAAGATGTGTTGGGTAGGCTAAAGGATATTAAGGTGGACAAATCCCCAGGACCGGATGGGATCTATCCTAGGATGCTGAGGGAAGCGAGAGAGGAAATAGCTGGGGCCCTGACAGATATCTTTGGAGCATCCTTAAACACAGGTGAAGTGCCGGAGGACTGGATAGTTGCTAATGTTGTCCCCCTGTACAAGAGGGGTAGTAGGGATATTCCAGGTAACTACAGACCAGTAAGCCTGACGTCAGTGGTGGGAAAGTTGCTTGAGAAGGTACTGAGGGATAGAATCTATTTATATTTGGAAAAGAATGGGCTTATCAGTGATAGGCAACATGGTTTTGTGCAGGGAAGATCATGCCTTACTAACTTAATAGAGTTCTTTGAGGAAGTGACCAAGTTGATAGATGAAGGAAGGGCTGTAGATGTCATCTGCATGGACTTTAGTAAGGCGTTTAATAAGGTTCCCCATCGTAAACTAATGGAGAAAGTGAAGTCACATGGTGTGCAGGGTGTTCTAGCTAGGTGGATAAAGAACTGGTTGAGCAACAGGAGACAGAGAGTAGTAGTTGAAGGGAGTTTCTCGAAATGGAGAAAGGTGACCAGTGGTGTTCCACAGGGATCAGTGCTGGGGCCACTGTTGTTTGTGATATACACAAATGATCTGGAAGAGGGCATAAGTGGTCTGATCAGTAAGTTTGCAGATGACACGAAGATTGGGGGAGTAGCAGAAAGCATAGGGGATTGTCAAAGAATACAGGAGAATATAGATAGACTGGAGAGTTGGGCGGAGAAGTGGCAGATGGAGTTCAATCCGGGCAAGTGTGAGGTGATGCATTTTGGGAGGTCTAATTCTAGAGCAAACTATACTGTAAACGGAAGAGCCTTGGGAAAAGTTGATGAGCAGAGAGATCTGGGAGTTCATGTCCATTGTACCCTGAAGGTGGCTGCACAGGTGGATAGAGTGGTCAAGAAGGCATATGGTATGCTTGCCTTCATTGGACGGGGTATTGAGTATAAGAGCTGGCAGGTCATGTTAAAATTGTACAAGACTTTGGTTCGGCCGCATTTAGAATACTGTGTACAGTTCTGGTCGCCACATTACCAAAAGGATGTGGAAGCTTTGGAGAGGGTACAGAGAAGGTTTACGAGGATGTTGCCTGGTATGGAAGGTGCTAGCTATGAAGAGAGGTTGAGTAGGTTAGGATTGTTTTCAGTAGAAAAAAGGAGATTGAGGGGGGACCTGATTGAGGTCTTCAAAATCATGAAGGGTATAGACAGGGTTGATAGAGATAAGCTTTTTCCCAGGGTGAGGGATTCAATAACGAGGGGTCACGCGTTCAAGGTGAGAGGAGAAAAGTTTAAGGGGGATACACACGGAAAGTACTTTACACAGAGGGTGGTAGGTGCCTGGAACGCGTTGCCAGCAGAGGTAGTAGAGGCAGGCACGGTAGATTCATTTAAGGTGCGTCTGGACAGATGCATGAGTAGGTGGGAAGCAGAGGGATACAGATCCTTATGAATTGGGCGATAGGTTTAGACAGTGGATTTGGATCAGCACAGGCTTGGAGGGCCGAAGGGCCTGTTCCTGGGCTGTAAGTTTTCTTTGTTCTTTGTTCTAAAGAGCTGCCAAAGAATGTACAGCGTGGTTGGGATTTGTTTTATAAGAAAGTAGCACATCTTCTTAAATAATTTAATTGTATGGTTAAGGTTTACCCATGTGACCTGGAGGAGTAAGTAAAAAAAAATAAAAATTTGAGAGATGTAGGACAAATTAGTCTTTGATGGTTGAGAGATGAGGAGACATGTATGTCTCAGGAAATAAAGTAAAGTATCAGATTGAAAAAAAAACACATACAAAAAAGCAAAGAATATTGGGAAACTAGTGGAGTGGGAAATCTTTAAAGAACAACAGAATGTCACAAAAAGTTATAAAGAAAAGAAAGATAGATTTTGAGAGTAAACTGGCTCAGAATGTAAAAACAGGCAGCCGAAGTTTATAAAATATGTAAATTGTAAAAGAGTGGCGAAGGTAAACATTGGTCCTTTCGAGGATGAGAAGGCCAATTTAATAACTGGGAATGAGGAAATAGCCGAGACACTGAACAGTTATTTCAAGTCGGTCTTCACAGTGGAAGACACAAATAACATGCCGAAAACTGATGGCAAGAAGATTATAGCAGGTGAGGTCCTAGAAACTATCATTATCACCAAGGAGGCAGTGCTGGGCAAGGTAACGGGGGTAAAGGTAAACAAGTCTCCTGGCCCTGATGAAATGCATCCCAGGGTACTAAAAGAGGTGATGGGGGAAATAGCAAATGCTCTAGTAATTATTTACCAAAATTCACTGGACTCTGGTGTGGTTCCCGCAGATTGGAAAACAGCCAATGTGACACCACTATTTAAAAAAGGAAGTCGACAAAACGCAGGTAACTATAGGCCAGTTAGCTTAACTTCGGTAGTGGGGAAAATGCTTGAATCTATCATTAAGGAAGAAATAGCAAGACATCTGGACATAAATTGTCCCATTGGGAACACACAGAATGATCTCATGAAGGGTAGGTCATGTTTAACTAATTCGGTGGAATTCTTTGAGGACATTACTTGCATGGTGGACAATGGGGAACTTGCAGATGTGGTGTATTTGGATTTCCAGAAGGCATTTGACAAGGTGCCACACCAAAGTCTGCTACAGTTGCTAAAGTTGCACGGTATTACAGGTAATGTATTGGCATAGATAGAGGATTGGTTGACCAGTAGAAAGCAAAGAGTAGTGGTAAATGGGTGTTTTTCTGGTTGGCGGTCAGTGACTAGTGGTGTGCCTCAGGGATCAGTGTTGGGACCGCAATAGTTTACAAATTACATCAATGATTTGGAGTTGGGGACTAAGTATGGTGTGTCAAAATTTGCTGATGAAACTAAGGTGAGTAGTACAGCAAAGTGTGCAGAAAACACTGAAAGTCTGCAGAGGGATATAGATAGTCTAAGTGAGTGGGCAAAGGTCTGGCAGATGGAGTATAATGTTGATAAGTATGAGGTCATCCATTTTGGTAGGAATAACAGCAAAATAGACTATGTTTTAAATGGTAAAAAATTGCAGCACACCGCAGTGCAGAGGGACTTGGGTGTCCTTGTGCATGAATCGCTAAAAGTAGGATTACAGGTGCAGCAGGTAATTAAAAAGGCAAATGGGATTTTGTCTGCCATTGCTAGAGGGATGGAGTTTAAAAACAGGGAGGCTATGCTGCAGCTGTATAGTGTCCTGGTGAGGCCACACCTGGAGTACTGTGTGCAGTTTTGGTCTCCTTACTTGAGAAGAGATATACGAGCACTGGAGGGGCTGCAGAGGAGATTCACTCGGTTGATTCCAGAGTTGAGAGAGTTGGATCATGAGGAGAGACTGAGTAGGCTGGGATTATACTCATTGAAATTCAGAAGAATGAGGGGAGATCTTATAGGAACATATAAGATTATGAAGGGAATAGATAAAGTGGAGGCAGGGAGGTTGTTTCCACTAGCAGGTGAAACTAGGACTAGAGGGCAGAGCCTCAAAATAAAGGGAAGCAGATGTAGGACTGAGGTCAGGAGGAATTTCTTCACCCAAAGGGTTGTGAATCTGTGGAATTCCCTGCCCAGTGAAGTGGTTGAAGCTACCTCGCTGAATGTGTTTAAGGCAAGGCTAGATAAATTTTTGAACAGTAAAGGAGTTAAGGATTATGGTGAGTGGGCGGGTAAGTGGAGCTGAGTCTCAAAAAGATCAGCCATGATCTTATTAAATGGCGGGGCAGGCTCAAGGGGCTGGATGGCCTACTCCTGCTCCTAGTTCTTATGTTCTTATATACTTGGAGTAATGTCTGAAAAGTTGGGAATATGTGGAATTCAAGGTGAGAACAGTAGTGTTCCACTGTAGAAGATGAGGTTGGAGTGTCCACTGTAATGTGGTGAATTGTTGGTGGGAATAACAGAGAAATCCTCAGTTCCAGAGATGCAGTTTTTCCTCTGGAATGATATAGCAAAATGCCCACTGTGATTGAAAAGCCAGTGGGAAATCAGATAATTGACATGTTCCCGGAATATATCCTGGGACTTTTCCTGACTGTGTGGTAACAAAGTCATAAAGCCACAAGTTGGTTCAGGAGGAGAAATTAAAGAGGGCAGATAAAGAAGTTGAAGTTCAGTTATCAGAAAATATGCTTCAGCAATGTTTATCAAATGGTTGAGAAAAAAAGTAAATAAAAGAACAGGAGGAAGGCACAAAGGATAATTTTCGTTTAGACCATCTTGCTGAATTACAACAGAAAGATAGAAAACTAAATTAGTTGTCTCAAAAAGCGTAAACACCAGAAGTACCTGAATGCATGCCAGAATGCTACTGCCTTAAAATTGAATTATTGATGAAGTAATCAAAACTATTGCATATTCAGACACATGAAAAATGTCCTGAAGTTCATCAAGTTGTATTACGGTTGCATTATAGGAAAGACATGAGTTACAAATAGGAAGTCATTTGGGAGTAAGGAAAAATCCAGGCAAAATACAAAAGCATTTTTCTTTGGCCTCGAGTGCATAAAGATGTGGTTGAATTCAACTGGACATCATGCATGTCAGGTAAAATGAAATCGTCAGGCAGTGATGAACCAACACCCTTAATATCCATTCGCGTATTTGAGGAACCTCTTACAAGAATCTCAATTAGAACAAAGAACAAAGAAAATTACAGCACAGGAACAGGCCCTTCGGCCCTCCAAGCCTGCGCCGATCCAGATTCTCTGTCTAAACCTGTCATCTATTTTCCAAGGATCTGTATCCTTCTGCTCCCTGCCCATTCATGTATCTGTCTAGATACATCTTAAATGATGCTACCATGCCCGCCTCTACCACCTCCGCTGGCAACGTGTTCCAGGCACCCACCACCCTCTGCATAAAGAACTTTCCACACATATCTCCCTTAAACTTTTCCCCTCTCACCTTGAAACTGTGACCTCTAGTAATTGAATCCCCCACTCTGGGAAAAAGCTTCTTACTATCCACCCTGTCTACACCTCTCATGATCTTGTAGACCTCAATCAGGTGCCCCCTCAACCTCCATCTTTCTAATGAATAATCCTAATCTACTCAACCTCTCTTCATAGCTAGCGCCCTCCATACCAGGCAACATCCTGGTGAACCTCCTCTGCACCCTCTCCAAAGCATCCACATCCTTTTGGTAATGTGGCGACCAGAATTGTACACAGTATTCCAAATGTGGTCAAACCAAAGTCCTATACAACTGCAACGTGACCTGCCAACTCTTGTATTCAATACACCGTCCGATGAATGAAAGCATGCCGTATGTCTTCTTGACCACTCTATCGACCTGCATTGCCACCTTCAGAGTACAACGGACTTGAATACCCAGATCTCTCTGCGCATCAATTTTCCCCAGGGCTTTTCCATTTACCGTATAGTTTGCTCTTGAATTGGATCTTCCAAATGCATCACCTTGCATTTGCCTGGATTGAACTCCATCTGCCATTTCTCCGCCCAACTCTCCAATCTTTCTCTCTTCTGCTGCATTCTCCGACAGTCCCTTTCATTATCTGCTACTCCACCAATCTTAGTATCATCTGCAAACTATCTAATCAGGCCATCTATACCTTCCTCCAGATCATTTATGTATATCACAAACAACAGTGGTCCCAACATGGATCCCTGTGGAACACCACTGTTCACAGTTCTCCATTTTGAGACACTTCCTTTGACTACAACTCTCTGTCTCCTGTTGCCCAGCCAGTTCTCCATCCACCTAAATTGTACATCCTGGACCCCATGTGACTTCACTTTCTCCATCAGCCTACCATGGGGAACCTTATCAAACACCTTACTGAAGTCCATGTATATGACATCTACAGCCCTTCCCTCATCTATCAACTTTGTCACTTCCTCAAAGAATTCTATCAAGTTGGTAAGACATGACCTTCCCTGCACAAAACCATGCTGCCTATCACTAATAGGCCCATTTTCTTCCAAATGTAAATAGATCTTATCCCTCAGTAGCTTCTCCAGCAGCTTCCCCACCACTGACGTTAGGCTTACCAGTCTATAATTACCTGGATTATCCTTGCTGCCCTTCTTAAACAAAGGGACGACATTAGCAATTCTCCAGTCCTCTGGGACCTCACCCGTGCTCAAGGATGCTGCAAACATATCTGTTAAGGCCCCAGCTATTTCCTCTCTCACTTCCCTCAGTAACCTGGGATAGATCCCATCTCAACATGGCGACTTGTCCACCCTAATGCCTTTTAGAATACCCAACCCTTCTCTCCTCCTTATGCCGACTTGACCTAGAGTAATCAAACATCTATCCCTAAGCTCAACATCCGTCATGTCCCTCTCCTCGGTGAATACCGATGCAAAGTACTCATTAAGAATCTCACTCATTTTCTCTGACTCCTCGCATAACTTCCCTCCTTTGTCCTTGAGTGGGCCAACCCTTTCTCTAGTTATCCTTTTGCTCCTTATGTACGAATAAAAGGCTTTGGGATTTTCCTTAACCCTGTTTGCTAAAGATATTTCATGACCCCTTTTCGCCCTCTTAATTCCTTGTTTCAGATTGGTCCTACTTTCCCAATATTCTTCCAATGCTTCATCTGTTTTCAGTCGCCTGGACCTTATGTATGCTTCCTTTTTCCTCTTTGCTCATCTCACAATTTCACCTGTCATCCATGGTTCCCTAATCTTGCCCTTTCTATCCCTCATTTTCACAGGGACATTTCTGTCCTGCACGCTAATCAACCGCTCTTTAAAAGCCTCCCACATATCAAGTGTGGATTTACCCTCAAACAGCTGCTCCCAATCCACATTCCACAGCTCCTGTCGAATCTTGCTATAGTGGCCTTCCCCCAATTTAGCACTCTTCCTTTAGGACCACTCTCGTCTTTGTCCGTCAGTATTCTAAAACTTAACAGAACTGATTGCATAGAGCACCTAGCTAAAACAAAAAGTTGGAATCATTATTTGTTCACCATATGGATGTGTCTACCAGATTCCCAGAGGCCATTCCATTATGCAATATCAAAGCTACATATATTGCAGAAGAGTTACTAAACATGTTTTTATTAGATACCGAGTAGCCATAGAAATCAGATCAATGATCATATTTTACTTCAAAATTATTCAAGGAAGTTATGGATTGCTTTGCAATAAATCAATTCAAACCCACTGCACATGCATAAAGAACTATAGGTCACATTAGAGTGGTGGCATCAAACTTTTAAGGATATGTTGAGGGGTTTTTTAGTCAAGACTATCCAGAGGTTTGTGATAAACAAATTGTATGTGTACAGTTTGAAATTAGGATGTACCTAATAAATCAACTAAATTCAGTCCATTTGAAATAGTTCTTGGGCATGACTTGAGAGGACCAGCAAAATCAACTAAGGAGAAATTGGTGAATCGATGTTTGGACCATGTGTGAAAGTTTAGGGAGAGTTTAAATAGAGCGGATGAGTTGGCTAGTTATCATTTAAAGGTAGTACAACATGTGATGAATTAGGAAACATACAAGAAATCAAACATTCCTAGTTTCAATAGAGCAAATAAAGTGTTATTATAACTACCAGTGGTGAGTGAACCTTTAAAGTCAAGGCTTAGTGGGCCTTGTCAAATCGAAAGCAAATTTAATGATTTGAATTATTTTAAAAGAACGTCAGATGAAGGAGATCTCCAAGAGGATGTCATGTGAATTTGCTTGAAAGGAAGGGAAAACAAAAGGAGAATGCAGTATTGGCTACAACACAGAGTGAAGAGCCAAATACATGTAAATTTGAATTTGATATTTGTCAAATTAAATTAGATAATGAAAATGTCCTCAAAAATAGGATATATTATTGAGTTACCTTCTAGCAGATAATCTAAATGACCTGAAACGATCACACTTACAGTTATGTGAGAATAATTTGTGAGGTACTAACATGATTGCCTCAGATATGTTTTTGGTGGCATAAATGTTGAAATCAAAAACAAAGTTGCTGGAAACGCTCAGCAGGTCTTCTGAGGAAGGGTCACCGGACCCGAAACATTAACTCTTTTTTCCTCCACAGACGCTGGCAGACCTGCTGAGCTTTTCCAGCAACTTTGTTTTTGTTGTCCAAGATTTTCTAGCCTCACCTTAACGCTCATACCCTCCAATCCGGGCAACATCTTGGTAAACCTCTTCTGCACCCTGTCTAAAGCCTTCGCATCCTCACTTTAATGTGGCAACCAGATTCGAATACAGTGCTCTAATTGTGGCCTAATCAGTGTCAATGTCTAATAAAGCTGCATCATGACATATATATATCAATCATAGCCCCTTAAATTTTTTGGAAAAAACCAAAATAAAAATACAGGACTGTTGAAATGTTGTTTTTGTTACAGCCATTTAATTTGAAAATTTTATATATGACAGAATGAGAGAATGTAATCGCTGAAACGTTGCCATTACAGTAGCGAAGGACGATGAAGATGTTCAGTGATGGAAGAAATGGATTGAAGTGAACTGATGTTTACATGCTTATAGTCAATGTAATGTATATATTTTATAGTGTACTTAAAAGCATAAGACTAAAGGTGTTTAAAAATAAAGCTACATTGTTATATTGATATTTAATTCTTTGAAAGTTGGGCAGGGTATGTGACAGCTTTAAGAGGTGTATTTTGTCCTCGATTTTGTTTCCAATGAAGAGAGGTTCTGAGCGATAGATGTGGAACTGCTTCCTCCATGCCAATGAAGTAAACAGATTGTGAGGCCTTGGGTTTATGTTTGAAAGTTGAATCAATGGACACAGCATGAATGGCTGGGGTCAGGCTCTCGCAGAACGAGAATTTTAGAATGTTTTGAGTAGTTGCTGTGGTCTTGAAACTGGATGTGGCAGCGACTATTCCTCTGTGTGCCACAGCTATAAGTTTGATTTTGTCTATACTGCCAGAATTGCGTGCGAGAGAATCTATTTCACTGAATTGGCGTTTCCAATGGTGTGTTTATGGAATGTTACGTATGGAAATAATTGTTGTTTTGTAGCTAAGTAAGCTATTATTTTATTACGTTTTCCAAATCTTCTTCCTTTTGTTTGTATTTTAACTATAGGATGAAAATAAAGTGTGTTTGCTTGAAGCCAAATAGTGTAACCAATCAAATTACATCTTAAATACTGCACCTTACCTTTAAACAATAAAAAATTGAGGGTCTGGGCTATGTCCTTGACGTATTTGAAGTAGGTTCGGTCTGAGCTAGAACACTGTTTAAATGTAGAGATAGCAAGAACTGCAGGTGCTGGAGTCAGAGATAACAAGGTGTGTAGCTGGAGGAACACAGCAGGCCAGGCAGCATCAGAGGAGCAGGAAAGTTGACATTTCGGGTCGTGATCCTTCTTCAGAAAACGAAGAAGGGTCCTGACCCGAAACATCAACTTTCCTGCTCCTCTGATGCTGCCTGGCCTGCTGTGTCCCTCCAGCTACACACTCTTTAAACTTAATTTCCATTGAGAAAACTATTTTGATGCTGTGTGTCTGCGCTATGACTTGTTAAATGTTCTTCTCATAAGCTTGCTGCCATAAATATTCCCATTCCTGAAATGACCAATGCCAGGTCATAGAGCTGACGTTTTTCGTGAATTCTGCCTCATCTCCTCACAATACATATGCTTTATCATGTGGTTTCCCCTCCACTGGGACCTGGTCATAACCCAAAGCACTTTGCGAGAATGATCGTTGGATCTATTTATTCTCCAGGCACTTGAATGAAAACTAATGGATTTACATTATTTGTGTTTATTACTTAGACCAATGAGCAGCTTTATTTTCAGAGCTTTGTTCTTCACAAATAGACAATCTCTAAATGGAGCAGATTAAATATTAAAAATATCATTATAAACAAGTCATTGAATTTACACTTGATTGAACGAAAAATATGACATACATGATGCACTTCAAGAGCATACGTCTGACATTAATTAAAAAAAAAATTTCTTTCAAATAACTATCTCGAACACCATGGCAAAATGACATGTCTCTCTGATAAAAGGTTAAAATGAAAATGTATTGTCTCAGATGGTTACCTGATGTTGATGTCCTCACAAAATATTTCCAATCGGCAGGACAAAGTGCAGTTATTATCCAAGCTAAAGTTTTGTTTATTACGCCACTTTCATCTGAGCTGAATAATTAGGACAGCAGTATCAAATGGTACAGGTACCAGAGACCATATACACGAAGATTCATCAGGACTTTTCCATGAAATAACATTACTTCTGTAATATTTATTTAAATACTGAATGCCTGTCTGACCACTATAACCAACATGTATGAGTATTTTTCACTTTCTTTTTAATGTGCTCAGTCTTTGAAAAGCATTAATTGAATACATCCTGTAATTCTCACTTTGTGATTGCTTCTCCAATTATTTGTACTAACAGATGAATGACAAAAATGTTAAATTTTTTTCTCTAATTTTGTGCAATCTTGTTGACATTACCTCAGAATCGTTGCATGTGAGTGTTTATTTTAAAAGAACTGAATTTTCTGTTTGTAACATGGCGACCTTACTCATTAGTATTCAGAATTTACTGTTATAAAATAGTCTTTTTTGTTACTCATTTCTAACTCCAGTACACTATGTTTTTTACTTGGTTCCACAGGAATCTATCTGTTTTCAATGTAGAACATAATTATAAAAATTCACGCTAAGTTGAGTTGCTGTTGGGAATGTCATTTTCTTTAACAATAATAAACCATGTTTTTCGTATAATGAGAAATGAATCTCATTCTGAATCTATTCGCAACCTCACTGCTCAACTATTCCTGCAACTCGCAAACTCTTCATAAACACATTTAGTTTCAACCCTAAATTACCTGCACCTCCTCCTCACTCAGAAACTTTCCTAACAGCTACTGTTTCTAAAATCTCAATGGTTTAAAGCTGATTTTAAGGAGACCAGGTATATTTCATCCATAGAGGACTGTGGGCAGATACTTTGATGTCAATCGGTGCCAGCGCAGTGGAATGCATTTAAGAAGGAAATATGGACAATATACAGACAGCATTTTTGAATAAAGCCAAAGTTTGGGAACAAAAGAACCTGTGATTTTGGAAGTTTCCTGATTCATTTGTGGACTGGGGGTGTCGCTGGCTAGCCGGCGTATCTTTCCCATCCCTAGCTGCTCCCTGAGAAGGTAGTGGTGAGCTGCCTTCTTGAACTGCTGCAGTTTTTCTGCTGTGGGTTGACCCACAATGCTATTAGAGAGGGAATTCCAGGAGATTGAACCAGCGACAGTAAAGGAACAGCGATATATTTCCAAGTCAGGATCGTGAGTGTCTTGGAGGAGAAGTTGCAGGTGGTGGTGTTCCCATATGTCTGCTGCCCTTATCCTTCTAGATGAAAGTTGTCGTGGGTTTGGAAGATGCTGTCTGAGGATGTTTGGTGAATTTCTGCAGTGCATCTTGTAGATAATACACACTGCTGCTACTGAGGGTCGGTGGTGCAGGGAGTGGATGCTTGTGGATGTAGTGCCAATTAAGCGGGCCACTTGTCCTGGATAGCCTCAAGCTTCTTGAGTGTTGTTGGGGCTGCACTCATCCGGGCAAGTGGAGAGTATTCCAACACACTCCTGACTTGTGCCATGCAGAGTGTGGACAGGTTTTGATGAGTCAGGAGGTGAGTTACTCGTCACAGTTTTTCTAGCTTCTGGTCTGCTCTTGTAGCCACTGTGTTTATGTGGTGAGTCTAGTTGAGTCTCTGGTCAATGATAACCTCCAGCATGTTGATAGTGGGGGATGCAGTGATGGTAACATCATTGAATATCAAGGGATGGTGGTTAGATTGATATTGGTGACGGTCATAGCTTGGCATTTGTGTGGTGTGAATGTCACTTGCCACCAGTGAACCCAAGCCTGGATATTGTCCAGATCTATACCGAAAGACATACAGATTGTATGAAAGAGAAAAAGCGGATGCAGCAGATAGAGGGTGCAAAACAGTAAAACACCTACAAGAGTACAGAACGTGCAAGGAGAAACTTAAAAAAAGGAATTTAAGAGAACAAAAAGAACAGGCGTGAAGGATAATGCAGGCAAAATATAGAAAAATCCTGAATTTGTTTTGCAAGTATATTCAAGGTAAAGGAAAACAGCACAAAGACTAAGAACAACAACAACAATTTGAGTACAGAGCCAGGGGACACAATTAGAGTTCTAAATGAATATTTTGTATCTGTGTTCACTAGTGAGAGTGACGATGTGGGTATAGAAATCCGGTAGATGCACTGTGATATAATTCAGCATAGACAGAGAGAAGGTTTTCAGTGGTTGTCAAGGCTTCAAAGCGTTTTCACCTGCAGAGTTGGCTGAAATGTAATCCAGGTCATTGAGTGAGGCAAGGGAGAAAATAGCAGGCGTTTATCAACAATTTTCAGAAGTTCTCTGGCCATAAGAGAGATATCACAGGACTAGAGGGCAGCCAAGTTAGTATTATTATTTAAGAGGAGGGGCGGGACTGATAAACCAGATAATTACAAGCCAGTCAGTCGAATCATAGTGGTAGGGAAACTACTGAATGCACTTCTGATGGACAGAATTAATCCACAGTTGGAGAGGCAGGAACCAAGCTAGTACAATCAGCATTGTTTTGTTAAGGGAAGATCATTCTTGACCAATGTGGCTTTTTTTTTTCAATGAGGTAATCAAGTGTCTCCATGAGGGCAACGTATTTGACGAAGGCTACTTGAATTTCAGTAAGTCTTTTGATAAAGTACCGTATGGGAATTTGACACAAAAGAGAGGAGCCCCTGGGATTCAAGTTTGGCAAATTGGATCCAGAAATGGTTCAGTCGCAGAAAGAAAAGCATAATGTTGATGTATGCTTTGTGGAATGAAATCCTGTGCACAATGTGATCCCACAGGGTATTGGTTCTAATGAATTAGACTTGAATATGGAGGTTGATCACTAAGTTTGCGAATGATGCAAAGGTTGCTGGGGTGGTAAATGGAGAGGCAGTTAACCTTAGGTTACAGAAGGACATTAATGGCTGGTCAGATAGGTTGATCAGTGGCAAATGGATGTCAATGCAGACAGTTTGATGTGATGCCCTTCAGCTGTTCAAACAAGGCCAGGGACTACATGCTGGGATCATGCGACACAACGATAATCAGAGGGATCTGGATGTGCATGATCGCGTTAGGTTAGCAGTACAGGTGAATGAAATGATTAAGGGTGCATATGGATACTTACATTTAGTAGCCAAGGCATAGATTTTAAGAGAGAGGCCGTTACGCTGCAACCATAGAAAAAATCAGTTAAACAACAGTTAGAGTATTGTTTGTTGTTCTGAAATCTACATTAGAGGTGGGTTGTGATTGCTCTGGAGAGGGGTGCAGAAAAGTTTCATTAGGATGTTACCTGAGCTGAAGAGCTTTACGTATAAAAGAGACTGGATGGAGTTGTTATCCTTAGAGCATGGGGAGGTGGGGGGAGGGAGTGTTGCGTGACTATGATGTGTAATATTATAAAGGTCATAGCCAGGGCTGACAGGAGGGATAAATGACTAAAATGCATAGATTTATTTTATCAACAAAATATTTCTACAGCCTGTGAGGAAATGAAATTATGTAGAAGGAGCTGGGATTCTGATATTTACTGCCTGTAAGGGTGGTCAATAGAGAAAATCTAGTATCATTTAACAAGCATATAGATGTAAACCTGCAATACCAAGACATATGAGGCACTGGTATACGAGCTTATGATAGTGAGGTTATTGCTTTTGACAGGTATAGGCTCGGTGGGCTGAAGGGCTTTTCTGTTTGCTGTAAACTATGAATCTATAATGTTGCACTAATCTTTTTTCAGACATGTAGGCGACTGATTATTACATCTCTAAGTCAGACTATCCCCTAAGATTTAACGTGGAACATTCAATGATCTTATTTGCATGCAACCTTGAACTCTTTGAAGCAGACAGCCTTGGATTGGATAATGCTAAGTAGCCATGGCGAGTTGTAACATTGACGTAAAAAATATAAACAACTGTTTCTATGTCTATTCTTTTAATAACATGAAACACTCAACTCATTCCCTAACCTTCTAAATTCCAGAGTAAACAGCACAGTTTTGCTTCAACATGCTTGGTTAATTATGACATGCTTCCATACACAACTATTGCACATCTGCTGTGGATTGTCTTTGTTGTCGTTCCTGATGTATGATGTCTTCCAGGAAAATGCACTGCCCCTACAGCACTTGCTGATTCTGAAATGCTTTTCAACCCACCACAACACTTCCCAAATACATCCATTTGGGTGTTAAATGGCCATGTTTCTCGCATACTTTAACAATGCCCTTCCCTGTTGACTGTTCTCAAACTGTCGGAATGTCTTCCCTGGGTTGGAAAATCTGCACAGCACGCTGACCTACGTTCTCACCAACTGAAACATTTCAATCGCTCACGTTCAAATTCTTGTGCACTTGAACATTTGTCCTCTTGCGTAAACATTTAGCACTTGATTCTTCCAGTGGTGTACAAACTGTTGACCACAGTAACATGCATGATCATAACACACAAAAACGTCTTTGATTGCAAGTTCCAAACCTGCAAACTACCAGCTAGAAAGCGGGCAGCTCGTAGGCTGTAAAAATAAACAGCTGAAAGTTTACGCCTTTCCATCATTCTACACAACATTCTGACTTGTTACTTCACTGTTGCTGAATTAAAATGATGAATCGCCCTTCATATTGTATTTTTGCACCACATGGACAGCAGTTACAAACAGATGGTTTGTCAAGGGCATTGAGCAACAAGTGACAGATTAGCCAACGAAGCTCACATGTAACGACTAAATGAAATGAAGATTGTTGTTATTTCAATTGATTTAACACCTATGTCTAAGCACCCAGTCTCACATATTGCCATCTCTGGCTATGTTCTAATCCAATGGCAGAACAGAAGCATCAGAACACATCGCTCACATGAGTACAATAAAGAGATAATAAACCAGAAATTCCTTCATGTTGTTCACCCAAACCTCAATGTGTTTTATGGGCAAGGAATCAATCTGCAGAGCATCAGACGCCATCTTCATGGCACTGGAAATGGAATGCAAGAAGCCATGAAAAGAGCATGGCAACAGAAGTTACGGTGTTTCATAAACGTTAATGATGAATATTAGGAGAAGTTCTGTAGTACATCTTAAGAATGAACAGTCTGTGTCCTAAAAAAGACTGACATACCAGATAGGGCTAAATGCGAAAATGGAACGATCGCCAATCCATGTATGACTGACCCAACTGTTCCGACAACAATGCTAACAGAGACTATCACACAGCCTGTTTGAAACATAGTCAGGAGATGAAGCGGAAGACACATTACAACATAATATGTGACAAGGGAACCGTGCTGAATAAGACAAGGTGTAGAGCTGGATGTTTTGGACCCTTCTTCACCCTATTTCTGAAGAAGGGTCGAGGCCTGAAACATCAGCCTTCCTGCTCCTCTGATGTTGCTTGGCCTGCTGCGTTCATCCAGCTCTACACCTTGCTACCTCAGATTCTCCAGTATCTGCAGTTCCTACTATCTATGAATGAGACAAAATGTGATCAAATTCAAGAGGAAGTAGTTTAGTTTCCACAAAGTGCTGTGAGCAACCCAGTTGAGTAGAATTATGTTCAAATTGAACTTACAATCTCAAGGCCTTGTATATTCCTCACTCTCCCATAAAATCATTCAAAGAGATTAAACCTGTTATCAGGAGTGCAGAAAAGTACGTCAGGATAAACAGTAACAGTATGCCAAAATAAACAAATAAAAGTTGCCCAACATAATCTTGGTAAAAGAGAGGACTACAGAGATGGATGGAGCAGGACACACATTTTACGAAGCTTTGCAAATCAAACTATGCAGACTTGCCACTTTCAGTAATGAGGAGTAGTGGTCAAAGAAGCAATAACGTCAAAACCTCCAGGAGACTTCTGGAATTCCTTATCCAGCACATTTGTTCATTACAACAGGAAAAGGGAAGAATTTTTTGTCACCTTTAAACAAATAAATATTCCAATTTGTCCTGAGTGAGAAAGAAGAAATACCAGTCTTTGATCCACTAATGAACCTTTTTTTTTACATCAAACAATGGTTGTATACATTAGAAAGAGCAATATCGTGGTGCCACCCATTATAGCAATTAATATTTAGTGCTGCAATAGTAATGAAATGAATGGCTATGCATTCGGTTCGAATGCCTCAATAACTTCTCCACAATAATCTGGAATATTGCCCAGTTATATCTGTCTGCAAAAGAAAGTAAATCTATCCTGGCTACATAACCTCACATTTTCCAAACAGCAATCATGTGCTGGAAGGTGTCAGAAAATGCATTTATTGTTTGCTCTCAATCAGGAACACTTTGCTCACCAGTATGCTCAGTCCAGAGCTCTGCTTCCTCCAGAGCCATTATCATCAAATCCTATTGAGGTCTTGGTCTGAATTTGGGCATAAGTGCTGTGTTTCGAGATTATGTCAGTTAACTGTTCTTTGCTCAGCTTTTCATCAAAGGCAGCAAAACGACTAAGATATTTTCAAACTAATGAATATTAAGGAAATGCTAGCCATTGGCTGGAGTCAAACTATTGAAAATAATTATAGTTGTGGTTGTACAGAAATGATCATGTTTACTGCAGGATATCCCTCCAGGTGTTCCTACGTTTATAGTCGCAGACAAAGCCATCTTCAGCTCTTCCAGCAATGAACTTTCTTCCATTGTAACGTGAAAAAAATGTGGACGTCGTGTGAAGGTTGCATAGTGTTCTGTTCTGTGCAACGCTCATCAGATGATGGAATAGTTTCTGTATGCAGTGTGAGGTAATATTTTGTCTGCGCATTAAAAATAGCAAGTAAAGAACTGTCTTATAACTGTGCCAAAAAAAATGGCTGCACTGTCAAGAGTCAATATAATCTTCTGCTATTAATGTTACTACTTCATCTTTGACAAGAAGTCTGACTGCACAAGCTATATTAATACAGCAAATATGAAGGTCGGGATTTTTGAATTACGTGCTGATAAAGTGAGTTCCTAACTATTTCCATACTTTTCAATTCAATTATCGATCCAGATCTGTCTTGAAGTATTTAAATATTCTGCATTCATTGCCCTTTGAGGAAGAGAATTCGAAAGACTCAACAGCCTCTGAGAACGAAAAAGAAAGTTTCCTCATCTCTGTGATAAACGGGTGCTACTTATTTTTAAACTATGATCTAGATTCACCCACACAAGGGAGCATGCGTTCAACATTCACCAGGCCAAGTACCCAGTGGATCTTATATGATTTAATTTAGTCATTCCCTAGATCTACTAACTTGCAGAGGACACAGAACAAGCCTGAGAAGCCGTGTCATAACGGAACTGATATTAAAAGAGTGAGTGAATACATCCAACTTCATTATGGCGCAGCTGCGTTCAAGAATATCTCCATGATCTAAGGCAGAGTCACAGAGTCTTAGAGATGTACGGCACGGAAACAAACCCTTTAGTCTAACTCGTCCATGCCGGCCAGATATCCGAAATAAATCTAGTCCCGTTTGCTAGCATTTGGCCCATTTCCCTCAAAAGTCTTCCTATTCATATACCCATCCAAGTGCCTTTTAAATGTTGTAATTGTACCAGTTGCCACTGTATCCTCCAGCAGCTCATTCCATACATGTACCACCTATTGCATGAAAAAAAGTTTCTCCTTAGGTTCCTTTTAAAATCTTTCCCCTCTCACCTTAACCCTACGTCTTCTAGTTTTGGACTCCCACTCCTGGGAGACCGACCTTGTCTATTTACCCTATCCATGCTCCTCCTGATTTCCTGTATAAGGTTAAACTTCAGCCTCTGACTCTCCAGGGAAAATGACACCAGCCTCCTCAACCTCCCGCTGTAGCTCAAACCCTCCAATGCTGGCAAAATCCTTGTGAATCTTTTCTGAACTCTGTCAAGTTTCACAATACAATAGGGAGACATGCAGTATTTTGAAAGTGAACTAACCAATGTTCTGTACAGCCCTAACATGACCTCACAATTCCTACACTCAAGGCACTGACCAATGAAGGCAAACATACCAAACACCTTCCTCACCACCCTGTCTACCTGCGATTCCACTTTCAGGGAACTGTGATCCTTCACTCCAAGGTTTCTTTGCTCAGCAACACTCTCCAGGACCTTTCCATCATGAGTGTAAGCCCTGTCTTGATTTGCCTTTCCAAACTGTGTATTTTTTTTTTCATTTTCTCTTTGAAAAGAAATGACACATTCAATTATTAGGATTGAACATGTTTCTCTCTCTCCACAGATGCTGCCAGATCTGATGAATGCCTTCATCTCATTTATGTTTCCTTAAGTAATTCTCTCAGTTAACTCATTCCGCATCATCAGAAGATTTTCCTTCCACTCCCAAAAGCTTATAATGAGATGAGTCGGAAAATATAATTGCTGCATCACAGCAATTTACTAAGGTCCCTTCAACAGCATTTTACAGCCTAATGATTTGCTAACCCCTAATTCGACGAGGATTGTCATTGCGTATACATCGAATACATTCACATTTCAATCGAGGATAGAGATTTTCCTGACTTGTGAAATAATTGGGGAAAATATTTTCTCTGAAAAATGTGTTTAAATTAGAAATTAACTGTGAGAGTTGAAAATTAATTGTTGATAAACAACCATGAAGGGAATAATTGTTGCGGTGATAAAATTGCAGGAGCCTGAAGTGTGGAAAACAATAGCAGCTCTGCAAGGGCCTGGAATTTGGGAATGGATTGAGAACAAGGCGTTTTTCAACAGGAAACAGACAACATTTCACATTGTTCTGACAAATCAGCTCTTTTAATATGAACTCAACGGAAATTGTGCTTTTACTTTTTAGATTCAGCGCAGGCCACAATCCTGAGGTTGTTCTGAAGTCTGTTTAACAGAGAGGAAAGCATGCTTTGGAATGAGCAACGAAACAGTGTGGATGATTAATTTTTAAGTAAATGAATATGTACTGAATCTTGGACGCCAATCTGTTGGAGAGACATTTCGTTCTCAGAGACAAGTCATCCATAAGCTGTGGTTTGAACCTTAATAAGACTGACATAAAATTAGGATAACTGAGGTGAACTCTTTAAACTTGTTGAGCTGTTAACAGAAAAATTTGATGAAAGGCTTGGTATGAAAAGGTACTGGAGTCTACACTTTTGAATTTGCAAAAAAGAATCAAAAGAAGTGTAAAGATATTGAAAAAAGTTTTTTTTTCATACAAATATCACTTAGTTTTATGGAAAGGGGTGGCAGTTGTGAGGAGTCAGAAAAAAACTCTGAGTTCTCCGAGGGCCCAGGATGTGTAAATCAACTAAAAATAAGTGTTATGTCATTGTGGAAACACTTCCCAATGTTCAAGTTGACCATCCATAGGGATGAGCTCGAAGGAATGGAACAAACTGTTATTATGTTTCAAACTGAATTCAGGGCAGATTGCAAATTTTGTTTTTTGAGCTGAGAAGGCAATGTCAGTTTGAAATAATAAGATGTCCGTCGGTGAAAACTCAGTTGTTATCTCTTTCCGATAATTCACCATGTGCCACCCTACTGTCTCCTCCCTACTGTCAGCCCACAAAGTAATAATGCAGGACTGAAGTAAGTTACTGGCCTTTCATTTGCATCAAAGGGAATCTCAATACAAGTGTTTCAAGTAAAGAGAGAGAAAAAGAAACGGTAAAATCTGGAAATCTGAAGATTATAAGCCATCAGTGAATTTGTTGATCTAAGGTTAATTGATTAACTTTCACCTTTAAGTGGAAAAAGAAACTGATGCCCATTCAGTTCTTCATGCATGATACACTCTTCGATGGGATGCTGCACATTCTTCATGTTGATCTCGAGGGTTAACATGTAATCACTTCAGTTTTAGTTTTTTTTCCAGGCATGTATTTCTTTCTCTTCTCTTGCTGGTCTTGACACTATGATTCCCAAAACTCCAAGATTTTAATTCATAATGAAGACAGGAATTATCTGAAATGAAACATCAAAATTGTAAGAATTTTTGAACTGAGAAAAGAAAATATTGTCGAGAGAGTGTGGGTTTTAATTATTGCAGCAGCTGACGTAACCATGAAAGTCTTTCTGTCTCAACCTTTCCTTTCACCATAGGTAAATTTCCTCTCAGATTAAAACATTGCCAACCACCCCTCTCCAATGCGAGAAAAACCCTATGTTTTGGTAGAACTGTGATGACTTTACATTTAGCCATAGGTGCATTTACAGAGCACGGGAAACCTAGTCCCATAAGAAAGGAGAGGCAGCCGCGTAAAAGTTGCACTTGGTTGCGGGAAGAGAAGAGTGCTTCCAGTAATTATAATGCAAACTTAAATAACTGCGACTAAGAGGGGATAAGAACAGAATTAGATAATTTCAACCAGCAAAATAGTCTACAGGACATGTCATAGTGAAGTAATGGTAAAAACTCTGCATGATGTCTTAGGTTACAAAAGAGTTACGTTCAAAGAAGAGAGAAAAGAAACAAAAAAAGAAAGAAAGAGCATTTAAGCTATCGTTAACTCTGCCAAAATATGACTAAAACTAATGAAGTTTGAAGGGAAAAGAAATAGTATAGAACCACACATTTCAAGAAGTGGCATTCACAGTCCTGCCTGAACACAAAGATGTTGCTGAAACCTGCACAGCATTTAAAAAGAAAATGGTTGTGAGCATCACTGGCTATGTCAGCACTTATCTCCCATTCCACAGTTAAGAGTCAATTGTATTATTGTGGGTCTGGAGTCACATAGACCAGACCAGGGATACAGATGAGATTTTGTTGGTTTGTTTTTGGTTGACAATTGGCAGTCATTTCCTGTGATTTTTACCAATTGAAAATTGTATCTCTGATAGCATGATTTGAACACACCTGATATAAATAAACCGCAGTCTAATGAATGATCATGACAATACCATTTTTCTGGTACGAAAGGTTGAGTCACACGGTATTGAAGGTGAGCTGGTAGGATGGATACAGAATGGACTTACTTGGAGGAGACAGAGGGTAGCGCTGGAAGGATGTTTTTCGGAATGGGGCGTTGTGACTAGTGGTGTTCCACAGGGATCAGTGCTGGGACCTCTGCTATTCATGGTCTCCATAAATTATTTGGAGGAAAGCACAGCTGGTGGTAAGTTTGCAGCCGATATAAAAATTGGTAGAGTTGCAGGTGGTGAGGAAAATTGTCAGAGGATACAGCAGTCCCCTGGGCTGAAAAATGGCAGATGAGGTTTCATTCAGACAAATGTGAGGTGATGCATTTTGGAAGGTCAGGTACAGGTGGGAATTAGATAAGGCAGAAACCTTAGGAGTGTTGATATGCAGAGGGATCTAGGTGTGAAGGCCTACAGATCACAGGAAGTGGCAGCACAGGTAGATAAGTTAGTAAATAAAGGCCTATGGCATACTTGCCTTAATTGAAAGGGCCATTGAGAACAAGGACTGCTAAGTTATACTCGGGATAAAAGGTACTGCAGACGCTGGAGAATCCGAGATAACAAGGCGTGGGGCTGGATGAACACAGCAGGCCAAGCAGCATCATAGGAGCAGGAAAACTTGACGTTTCGGGCCTAGACCCTTCA
>JAHRHZ010000197.1:677196-693204 GCA_024137785.1 Ginglymostoma cirratum | reverse complement strand
AATGGTGAAGGGTCTAGGCCCGAAACGTCAAGTTTTCCTGCTCCTATGATGCTGCTTGGCCTGCTGTGTTCATCCAGCCCCACGCCTTGTTATTTCTGGTAAGTTATACTGCAGTTTTATCGAAATTTAATTAAGCCACACTTAGAATATTGCATACAGGCCTGGTTACCCCACTACCAGAAGAACGTGGATTCTTTGGAGAGGGTACAGAAAAAAATTCCAAGGATGTTGCCTGGTATGAGGGACTTTAGCTGTGAAGAAAGGATGGATAGGCTGGGTTTGCTTTCACTGGAATGTAGCAGGTTAAGGGGCGACCTGATAGAAGTTTGCAAGATTGTGAATGGCATGGATAGAGTAAACAGTATGACGCTTTTTAGCCCAAGGTGAAAGAGTCAACTACCAGGGCACACAGGTTAAAGGAGTGGAAGTGCAGTCATTAAAAGAAATGTGAGAGGCACATTTTTGACACAAAAGGTATTGACTGTTTGGAACGCTCTGCCAGAGGAGATGGGAATCAGGCACAATAGTAGCATTCTAGAAACACCTGGATGAATACAAAGGGAATAGAGGGATACAGCTCTTTTAAGTCAAGAAAATTTTATTATGGAAGTGCAAAATGTGTTGACGTAGGCTTGGAGAGATGAAGGATCTGTTCTTGTACAGTGTTGTTCTTTGTTCTTTGTACTATTCCATCAACTCATTCATCCACAGTAATGCACGATCAGGGAATGTCACTTTGGTAGCAATCTGTATGGCTTATTTTGAGATGTCAATGACCTGCAACAGAGACAGAAACTTTGAAAACTCTCATTGAAAATAAAATAAGATGATATGATAAAGTCAAGGTAAATTTGGAAGTTTTGTTTTATTATGAATGAATGAGGATGAAAATATGAACATAGAACATAGAACATAGAAAGAACATAGAACAGTACAGCACAGTACAGGCCCTTCGGCCCATGATGTTGTGCCGAACTTTTACCCGAAACCTAAGGTCTATCTAACCTCCACCACTACCTTATACTATCATCCATAAGCCTATCCAGTAGCCACTTAAATGCCCCAATGAGGCCGACTCCACTACCCTCTCCGCAATGCATTCCACGCCCCTACCACTCTCTGAGTAAAGAACCTACCTCAGACGTCTCCCTGATATTAACCTCCTTTCATTTTAAAACTATGTCCCCTCATAAAAGCTACCTCCACCCTAGGAAAAAGTCTCTGGCTGTCAACTCTATCTATACCTCTGATCATTTTGTACACCTCTATCAAGTCACCTCTCATCCTTCGTCGTTCTAAAGAGAAAAGCCCTAGCTCTCTCAACCTTTCCTCGTAAGACCTTCCCTCCATTCCAGGCAACATCCTGTTAAATCTCCTCTGCACCTTTTCCAACGCTTCCACATCTTTCCTGTAATGGGATGACCAGAACTGGACGTAATACTTCAGACGTGGCTGAACCAGGCTTTTGTATAGCTGGAGCATAACTTCACGGCTCTTGAACTCAATCCCTCTATTAATGAAAGCTAACACACCATACACCTTTTTAACAATTCTATCCACCTGGGTGGCAGCTTTCAGGGAACTGTGAACATGAACCCCAAGACTCCTCTGCTCCTCTACGCTGCCAAGATTCTTTCCATTAACCCTGTATTCTGCTTTCAATTTTGTCCTTCCAAAAGAAGTCACCTCATACTTTTCGGGTTAAAATCCATCTGCCACTTCTCAGCCCAGCTCTGCATTCTATCAATGTCCCTTTGTAACCTAGAACAGCCGTCCGCACTGTCCACAATGTGACCCACCTTCGTATCGTCCGCGAACTTGCTAATCCACCCTTCCTCTCCTTCATCCAAATCATCTACAAAAATCACAAATAGAAGAGGACCCAGAACAGATCCTTGTGGTACACCACTCGTAACTGAGCACCATGTTGAATATTTTCCGTCCACTACCACCCTTTGTCTTCTAAGGGTCAGCCAATTCTGAATCCAATCTGCCACATTTCCCTCTATCCCATGCCTCCTTACCTTCTGCATGAGCCTCCCATGGGGAACCTTATCAAATGCCTTACTTAAATCCATGTATACCACATCCACTGCTCTACCTTCATCCACATGTTTGGTCACCTCTTCAAATAATTCAATAAGGCTTGTGAGGCATGATCTACCCCTCACAAATCCATGCTGACTATCACAAATCAAACTGTGCCTTTCCAAGTGATCATAAATCCTGCCTCTCAGAGCCCTTTCCAATAATTTTCCCACCACTGACGTAAGACTAACTGGTCTGTAATTTCAGGGGTTATCCCTGTTCCCTTTTTTGAACAAGGGAATGATGTTTGCCTCTGCAATCTTCCAGCACTATACACGTGGACAGTGAGGCCAAAAAGATCATCGCCAAAGACCCTGCAATCTCGTCCCTCGCTTCCCATAGAATCCTTGGATAAATCCCATCAGGCCTGGGGGACTTACTTATCTTCAACTTCCTCAGAATTCCTAGCGCATCTTCTTTACTAACTTCAACATCTTCTAGCCTACCTGCCTGTTTCACAACATCTTCCTCTACAACTAGGTCCCTCTCAGTTATGAATACTGAAGAACAGTATTCATTAAGAACCTCTCCTATCTCTTTAGGCTCTGTGCACCAATTCCCTTTACAATCCTTGATCTGGTCATTCTCTTGTTCTGCACATATGTGTAAAAAGCCTTGGAGATTTCCTCGATCCTATCCACAAAGGTTTTCTCATGCCCCCTTATAGCTCTCCTAAGCCCTTTCTTCAGCTCCTTCCTGGCTAACTTGTATCCCCCTAGAACCTTTTCCACTCCTCTTTTCCTAAACCTTACATAAGCCTCCTTCTTCCTCTTAACCAGTCGTTCAACCTCTCTTGAGAACCATTGCTCCCTCACTCGACCGCATCTTCCCTGCCTGCTAGAGACAAACATATTGAGCACATGCAGTATGCATTCCTTAAACAATCTCCACATTTCTGTGGTGCTCTTCCTTGACAGCATCTGTTCCCAATTTACATTACCCAGTTCTTGCCGGACAGAATTGTAATTACCTTTCCCCCAATTATAAACTTTACCCTGCCGTATGTACCTATCCTTTTCCATGACTATTGTGAAAAAACAGAGTTATGATCACTACTGCCAAAATGCTCTCCTACCAACAGGTCTAACACTTGGCCTGGTTCATTGCCAAGCACCAAATCCAAGTTAGTCTATCTACATACTGTGTCAGGAATCCTTCCTGAATGCACTGGACAAAATCTGCTCCATCTAAACTATTACATCTAAAATGTTTCCAATCAATATTTGGAAAGTTGAAGTCACCCATGACTACAACCCTGTGTCTTCTACACCTTTCCAGTATCTGCCTCCCAATCCGCTCCTCCACGTCTCTGCAACTATTAGGGGGTCTGCAAAAAACCCCCAAAAAAGTGACTGCTCCTTTCTTGTTCCTGACATCAACCCAAACTGACTCTGTCGACGTATCATTCTTGAACTGCCTTTCAGTAGCTGCTATACACGCCCTGACTAGCAATGCCACTCCCCACCTCTTTTTCTGCCCTCCCTATTTCTTTTAAAGCATCTAAATCCCAGAAATTCCAATATCCATTCCTCTCCCTGAGTACCCAAATTTCTGCATTGGCCACAACATCGTAGTTCCAAGTACCGACCCATGCTCTAAGTTCATCCGCTTTATTTCTGATACTTCTTGCATTGAAGTATACACACCTCAAACCATTCCGGTGTCTGTAATTACGCTCCATCGACTGCATTTCTTTATAAACCACCTCATGAAAATATGTAGTTCCTGAGTGCTCAGTTGGGATGTTCCAGATATCCCCAGCATAAATTAGATATCATGCCAAGGTGTTATCTGGATACGATGGCATGTGCATAAACTGCGAGGTTGGTACAGATCCTGTTGGATAGGATTGTATGTGCAAATATTGCTTCAGTTCAAGACAGACAGGGTATCAAATAGATTGGATGTCATTGCAAGTGGTGTAATGAAAGGTCAGGGAGGCTTGCTGATGTTGATGGTGGGTTGATGAGGCTGCAAGTGGAGCCATGAACATGCCAATCTTATTCATTACTTATTCAAAACTTGTATGCGCAAACACCAGCTTTACAATGAATGATCATCAGTTACAAGTAACAAATGATCCATGATATGACAATATGTCTTTTATGCTTAGTGGATCCAGTTAGCAGTAAAAGCCCTGAAGTTTTGAATGATGAAGAAAAGGGCACATCTTCCTTTGTGATCAGAAAATTGAAACCTTGCCAACTGTGAATTCATCTACTCAATCAGGATGGAAACGTCTCAGCATGCCGTTTGATAACCGTCTATAAATACAAGCTCGTCTCCAAAGCAAATCAGCAACATTTCATACCACCAGTCTGATTATTATCCTTAGAAAGTACGCAGAAGATGAGGCGAGCATTATTTTTAATGATTTGTTTAGTTGTGATGACTCGTTTCATCATTGCTCAACCTGCACACCACAGAAAGGATACGGCAGGTATAAGACTGTAAATTTGTTTAACTTTTTTTTTGTTTATTTCGCTTTATCTGTGTATTGCCTTTAAAATTTATCATGTTACTGCTATATATTTTGTGAAACTTTCGGAAATGATTTTACTCTTCTTCAAAAGGTAGATTGCATAACTATTTCTAAGCTTTCTGTGTCGGTAAAAGTGATGGAAAATAATCATAGAATTGTAGAATTTTCTACAGTATGGAAGAAGGGTAATCAGCCTCTCGAGTCCACTAGGAAGTTGACGACCATCCCTCCCAGACCTACCCCCACTATATTCCTGTAACCCCGCATTTACCATGGTCAATCCACACACTCTGTACATCCCTGAGCATTACGGACAATTTAGTACGGCCAATCCAGCTAACTGCCGCATCACTGGACTGTCCGAAGAAACCTTAGCACCTGTAAAAAACCTACTCAGATATTTAGAGAATATGCAAGCTTCACACAGACAGTCATCCAAGGCTGGAATCTAACCCAGATCCCTGGCGTTGTAAGACTACAGTACAACAATGTGTACAAGACTAAATAATCTAGATTTTTAGGACGGTGTAGCATTTGTGTGAAGAGAAATAACCCTGATTTTCTATTATCCTGGAGTTTACAGAAGGCGTGTGTTGTAATTGTGCAGTCACTATCATCAATATTCTAGCACTAGGTTTCATTAGAGGTGAAGCTCACAACGAGAATTCTGCTCGGGAAAGGTGTTACAATGTGGGCTATGAGCGCTTTAATGTCTTTCCCCCGCATCTACTGGCCTGTCTCCAAGGTTAAAGATGGAGATAGAGGATCAATAGTAAGTGACTTTGTGGAGATGACAGGAGTCAACTTTTCACTTCATATGGCCAGGGAATGGGGAGAATACATTAGTTAAGTGTTTCTAAAAACTCAAATTCAGTGTTATCGAGCGAACTGCTGGGGATGTGACAGGAAATGAGAGGGCCTGGTCTCATATCTGGTTCCCTAAAACCCAGAATTGGCAGTTCATGTTCAATTTTGTGATTCACTCTCTGTTGCAATACAGAGCTCTATAGTTTCTAATTGTCGTTCGTTGTGTATTAGACTCTGCAACGCACAAACTACTTTTAGGGATTCCACTATAACATGTGTGGATCTCAAGATTTGCTGCCTGTGCGAGTCTTCACACAATTCTGTTGCTAAAAATAGACTTTCTGCATAATTAACAGAGATTATTTTCTCGAGCCTCAGAGAAAAGAGATCTAGTGGAGCTGCAATATTGGAACAAATTACTTCTGCCCTGACGTAACGAGGGAGGACAAAGTGTTCAGAAATAGCATTTTGAATTCATTCAATGTCAATGTTATTGCATGATTGAACATCGCAATAAACTTTTCGGCCTGATGTGTTTTAATTCCTTTCCATCTGTTGGGTGCAGTGTATTTCATTTATTAATTCTTCCTTTTTGAATGCAGAATTATGTAACCTGATTGGAAAAGGAGCTTGTCGCAGTGGAGATTGTTACACCGGAGAAAGGCATACTCCCTACAGACTCTGTAACTTTGGGCTGCTGTGCTGCAAACCATAGCCATGGTCATAGAAATCCCATCAGTCTGAACTCTTCAATTTTCATGATTGAAATGGTCGATGCTTGGAACAAGACATCGAATTGACACTCTGTATAACTGAGGACTGAATATGTATTATTGCTTAAAAATATAGCCTAGTGCTCTGACCAGTATTGCATATCTGTGTCTTTATTTTCAATTAAATGAGTGTCCTCGATTCAAAATGTTTCAAACGTGTGCATGTTAAGCAACACCGACTCATGTTGACAATCTTCTGCTGATACTTAGGGCAAGTGTCATGTCAATCGGGATATTTTTTCTAATCACTGCAAAAACAAACGGGCAATTTAAGTTTTGAAGAATACCCTCTAAATATGGAAAGATTAAACCATTGGATAATAGAAGCAATCTGTTGAAAACAGCAAAAGGAAAGTGCTTCTCGATAATGATTGGCCATAAACATGACCTCTCACGTTCAATATATTTATGCACCACATTTTATACTTTTGTAAAAGCAGAGTTCCACTTTGGTTTGATACGCCAGATCCTGTTTGCAGAGAATGAGGCTCGAGTTCGTCCTTAAATGATAAAATGTTCCAGAGTTACATGCAGCTGTTACTAATTTTTGAGAAACCTTGCAACAGGAAGATTATATCTTTGACACAGAGCTTAACATTTATTTTGTTATTCTTTTTCAGTCTATTATTAATTTCTGATGCAGTATGGCCGATTATCATTCACGCTTTGTCAAATTCAACATTTCTTGCAATCTTTCAGGCTTACTGCATACATAATAACTTTTTAAATCCCCATTTTATGTCAAAATGATAGAAGTTCTAATTTCTGAATGCAAACCATGTGATTTGGATAGGTTGAGTGAGTCGTAAACTGCATGCTTAATGATACATGTGATATTAACCAATTTGATATCTAAAATTGGAAGCAAATTATTGCTGAATGGCTTAAAACTGAGACAGGGGAATGTTCATCTAGCTGTGGGTGTCCTCAGTCATGAGTCATTCAGAGTAATGTGCTGGTGCACCATGCAGTAAAGACAGCAAACTGTATGTTGACTTTCATAGCGAGCGGATTGGAATACAGAAACAGAAATGCATTGCTGCACCTTACTGAGGCCTTACCTGAAGCATTGCACCCAGTTTTGGTTCTATTATGTGAAGAATGAGGAAAGACGTCCTTGCTTAAGAGGATTTGCAGTGAATGTTTACCTAATTGACTCCTGGCATTGAAGGACTGGGGACAGATTGGGTTTGTTAGGGTTGCATTTACTGAGGTTTAGAAGAATGAAGTGGATCTCATGGTAACCTGTAAAATTGTATCAGGACTAGACAGGTTCAATGTTGCAAGGATGTTCCGGACTGCAGGGATTCCAGAAGCAAGTGTTTTATTTTAAGGCTGATAGGGCAAATTTTCAGGACAGAGATGAAAAGAAATGTCTTCAGGGAGTTGTCTTCAGGTTTACGTTAAAGATTTAGACTTGAATGTATGAGAGCTGATCAATAAGTTCATAGATAATACAAATAATTGTTAGACTGGAAAATAGCAAGGAGCATTAGATGACAAGAGAACATAGATGGGCCGTTGAGATGGAATGATCAGTGTCAAAGGGAATTTAATCTGCAAAAATGTAAGGTGATGAAGTTGGGCAGGGTAAACATGGTGTGAGAATACGTAATGAATGATTGCACTCTGGGAAGTACCAAGAAGGACAGGGGCTTGGTGGGCATGTAAATTAGCCCCTTCAGTTATTGAGACACATGGACGAATTATTAAGAAGACGTATAGTATTCTCAACTTTATTATTCAATAAGAGTGTGAAGGTTAGGATGGAATTGTATAAAACACTGGTTGGGTCATAGACAGAACACTGTCTCCTGTTCTGGAATCCAGAATATAAGAGGGAGTTGATAGTACTGGAGATGGTGGAGAGGAGATCTACAAGGATATTCTGTGTGCTGGATAGTTTCAATTGCGAAGAAAGATTGGAAAGGCAGCGGCGGCTTTCCTCAGAGGAAAGGCAGTCGAGAGGGGAGCTGATTGAGACATATAAAATTAGGAGCGCCTTAGATAGTGTATTTGGATTGAAAATGTTCCCTTGATACAGTGATCACTGACCAGCAGACGCAGGTTTAAGATAACGGACACACGTTTCAGTGGAAATATAAGGAAAAGTTATTTTTTTCCACCGCGAGCACAGTGGGCTTTGGAAGTCACTGCCTATAAGGATGGTAGAGACAGGTACTCACAGGCTATGAGCCACGTACCATAAAATCAGAGAACTATTGAGAATAGTTAGGTGAGATAGTAGGAACTGCAGATTCTGGAGAATCTGAGACAACAAGGTGTAGAGCTGGATGAACACAGCAGGCCAAGCAGCATCATAGGAGCAGGAAAGCTTCACGTTTCAGGCCTAGACCCCTCACCAGAAAAAGGGTCTTTCTGAAGAAGGATCTAGGCCCAAAACGTCAAGCTTTCCTGCTCCTATGATGCTGCTTGGCCTGCTGTGTTCATCCAGCTCTACACCTTGTTGTCTCAGAATAGTTAGGTGGGTGCTTTGGCCGACATGGATGCAATGTGCCCAAGTACTTCTTTTCTGTACTGCAGATTTCATTTTTGTAATAACATTACTTTTGGTTTCATCATTCAGTAACTTTCCTTAATGCGTGTGCTATGACTGTGCAACCTGTCATCCTGTAGACCTTGCAAACACTCACTAGTTTCAAAATATTAATCGCATCACATTGTTTTGGGTCTGGAATCAGATGTATATCAGACCAGGTAAGGGCAGAAAATTTCCTTCCCTGAAAGATATTAGACAAACCAGAAGGGTCTTTCCAACAAACGACACATGTTTCACAGTCATCAGTAGATTGTCCCCTTAATTGGAGCAAAAATTCCACCATCTGCCATGCCAGGATTCAAACACGGATCTCCACGATCTCAGGATTAATAGTACGAATAACACTCGGTTAGTGCCTCCCAGAAATGAATACAAAAATATCAGTCATTTAGTATTTCAGAGGCAGAAAACTGATTAGATTGCGTTATTTTCAATATCTGTGTACTGCCCAGCTCGTGCATATTCTCCATTTTGGCTTATGCTCGTATTCTTTGTTTTATTTTCTTATCTCTTTTGCCACTTTCTTCTGTTTCTTTGTTTTGATTGTCTGACGCCAATGTTTATACCAGGCACATCTGCACCTCGTCAAAAATAAAGTATCATTCTGACTTATAGTAGTGTATCAGTAAATTGACTCTTGAAAATGATATATGATGTTTGGAAATCTCAACTGAAAATAACATTATTTCTACTGTTTGTGCAAATAAATATAGATGGGGGCTTGCACAGAAAAAAACAGATGTTGGACTTTAAGAGCAAATCCCTGCAGCCTCCTGGGTAAACACTGAGGTGTATGAACAGCTCTAAGGCATGGAATGACAATACCATGAAGGAGAAAAGAGATGTTACACAAAAAAAAACAATGCTTTGGACAGTCTTGTCGAAGCATGCAGAGAAATAGTAAATATTTTGTGGAGTAAAGTTGAGATTGTTCTGAAATTGCAAAGCCACTGTTGTTTAAAAGACAAAATTCTCTAACTGCCCGTTTGGGTGAAGTATTTTAAATTTGTCTTTTAAGGAAAGATCAAGAAGCTGAATAGAGTTCGATGAATTAAATAATTGTGTGCTATTGTCTAGTGTTAAACTCACTAGATGTTTATGAAACTCCCAAAATATGTCTCTGGGCTAGGACACAGATTCCACAATGATAGCTATGGAATACTTGCTCAACTACAAAATCTGTAAATACAAATTTAGTGTACGTGATGATGTTATTAAATAATTTTACAGTGTAGTGAATAGCTTATATATTGTTCACGAGCTTACTAGATGGCAAGCAGCTCATGATATTTGACTACTTTAACCTAAATGTATCTGTTGAACTCCATTGTTTTTGACTGTTAAATGACAGAGCAGGCCTACCAACTTGATCAGTGTGGTGGAAAATCATTGAAACATAGAATTCCTACAGTGTGGAAGCAGGCCATTCGGCTCATCGAGTCCACAGTGACTGTCCGAGTACCCCACCCAGAACCAAACCCATCACTGCATTGAAATGTCAGTATATTTTATTGTAAATGACAGAGAAAAATGTGTGTGTAACAAATACACAGTAGATTTTTCAGGTTTGTCCAGGAAGGATTTCTGACTCACTATGTAGATAGGCCGACTAAAGGGGAGGCCATATTGGATTTGGTGCTTGGCGACGAAACAGGCCAGGCGTCAGAACTCTCGGTGGGAGAGCATTTTGGTGATAGCGATCTCAACACCCTGGCCTTTACTATAGTCATGGAGAGGGATAGAAACAGATGGTATGGGAAAGTATTTAATTGGGGGAGGGGACAATTACAATGTTATTAGGCAAGAACTATGGAGCACCAATTGGAATCAGATGTTCTCAGGGAAATGCAAGACAGAAATGTGGAGAAATTTTAGGGAGCAGTTGCTACAAGTACTGGATAGGTTTGTCCCACTGAGGCAAGGAAAGGATGGTAAGGTAAGGAACCTTGGATGACGAGACATATGGAACATCTAGTCAAGAGGAATAACGAAGCTTATTGAAGGTTGAGGAAGCAAGGATAAGACAGGGCTTTAGCGGTCTAAAAGGTAGCCAGGAAGGAACTGAAGAATGGACTTAGGAGAGCTAGAAGGGAGTATGAGAATCAAGGGAAACCCCAAGGCGTTCTATGCTTATGTGAGGAACAAGAGGATGGCCAGATTGAGGGCAGGTCCAATCAGGGATTTCGGAGGAAACTTGTGTGTGGAGTCAGAGGAAGTTGGGGACAGGAAGCATCAGAGGTAGGTTCTTCACACAGAGAGTGATGGACGTGTGAAATGCGCTGCCGGCAGTGGTAGTGTATTCGGATACTTTAGAGACTTTTAAGCGACTCTTGGATAGGCACATGGAGGATAGTAAAATGTAGGGTATGCAGGGTAGATTGATCTTATTAGGATAATAGGTTGGCATGACATCCTGGGCCAAAGGATCTATACTGTGCTGTACTGTTCTATGTTCCAATCTGTTTTGATGAATTTTCCTTTGCCAAGGATGTGTTTATGGGATGCTGCTATAGTGAAACTGTTGATGTAGAGTAGTTAAATAATATATTAATTTGCTAAGTAATTCGATAGAGTTAAATACAAGCCTTTTTTTCTGTTTGCATTGTAACTGTGATGTAAGAAAAAAAAATGCATTTTGCTTGTAACGTCGTCATTTGACCAATTGAATCAGATCAGGAACACAGCACCTTACAAATAAGGTAAAAGTTAGGACCCAGCTATATGCTTGACATATTTTGAGGACATTTGGTCTCGTCCATTACATTGCTTGTGTAGTACCTGCTTAATACCTTTTCCTGACATTGTATTTTATGATTCCCTTTATGTATCCTAGTTTTTATCTCTGCTTAAAAGAGATCTTTTTGCTATAATCTGCTGTGTCATAATGTCCCTTTTTGAAGGCACAATGAGTTTCGTTGATTTTATTTTGCATTTAGTTCACCTCCTTGTTCCGGTCAATATTCATATATGCATGATTGTCACCATATAATGGCTGCCTAGTTATTTTCACATTGCTGTAAGAGGTGATTTTCTTACATCTGTCTTTTGGAAATTCCAATTAAGCGTATAGCTCAAGCTATATATCTCATTGTCTGCAATGAGAATTCGATCTATCTCCGTTTCATCAACCGTTTAATAGATGTATTCCATTTATTCCTTTGAATCCACTCTCAGTTCCAGATTTATTTACCATCCTCTCAAATAGGGAATATTTATTTTTCCCTGGAAAATGATGATACGTTTCAGTGTATTTATTTGATTAGTAAATGACAATGTTAAGAATGTTTCAAATGAGTGAAACCGGGAGCTGCGTGGAACTGTGACCACCCTAGAATGGAAAATTAGACGAAAATTACTCTGTTCACCGACTGTAATCACTCAACATTGCCAATATAATGAGGTGGAAACTTTGTTAATCAGGGATGTTTGATTACTTAAGCAAATGTCACAAGTTACATATTTCTTTACCAAGCACGTCTAATAGTGAAGTAGGAATTCAGAATATTTAGAATGATAGTGTGCGTCTTTAGAACATAGAACATAGAACAATACAGCACAGAACAGGCCCTTCGGCCCTCGATGTTGCACCGACCGGTGAACTAATCTAAGCCCACCCCATACACTATCCCATCATCATCCATATGCTTATCCAAGGACTGTTTAAATGCCCCTAATGTGGCTGAGTTAACTACATTGGCAGGCAGGGCATTCCACACCCTTACCACTCTCTGAGTAAAGAACCTGCCTCTGACATCTGTCTTAAATCTATCACCCCTCAATTTGCAGCTATGCCCCATCGTACTAGCTGATGTCATCATCCTAGGAAAAAGACTCTCACTGTCCACCCTATCTAATCCTTTGATCATTTTGTATGTCTCTATTAAATCCTCTCTTAGCCTTCTTCTCTCCAATGAGAACAGACCCAAGTCCCTCAGCCTTTCCTCATAAGACCTTCGCTCCAGACCAGGCAACACCCTGGTAAATCTCCTCTGCACCTTTTCCAATGCTTCCACATCCTTCCTGTAATGGGGCGACCAGAACTGTACGCAATATTCCAAGTGAGGCCACACTAGCGTTTTGTACAGTTGCAGCATGAACAGGTGAACAGGTCTCTGCAAATTTGCTATGCGGTCAGAGTGGGAGTAAATCACTGTCTGGCTGAATAATTGAAAGTTAAGTATCTGTCAACGGCAATGATGTAAACATGTATCACTGTTGTTAGTCAGTGCATTGAGTGTAGGAGTTGGGAGGTTATGCTCTGGCTGTACAGGACATTGGTTAGGTCACATTTGGAATACTATATACAGTTCTATAGGAAAAATGTTGTTAAACTTGAAAGGGTTCAGAAACATTTTACAAGGATGTTGCCAGTGTTGAATGGTTTGAGTTACAGGGAAAGGCTGAATAGGCTGGGGCTATTTTCCCAGGGGAGGGGGGGGGGGTGGTAGTTGAGTGGTTACCTTACAGAAATGTATAAAATCCTGAGGAACCTAGATATTGTAAACAGTCAAGATCATTTCCCCAGGATACAGGAGGCCAAAAATAGAGTGCACAGGTTTAAGGTGAGAGGGCAGAATTTTAAAATGGACCTAAGGGGCAACATTTTCATGCAGATGGTGCGCATATGAAATGAACTGCGTGTAGAAGTGATGGAGGCTAGTGAAATTGTCAAAGGCATCTGGATCGTTATATGAATCAGAAGTGTTTAGAGGGATATGGGACAAATGCTGGCAAACGGGGGTGGATTACTTTAGGATTTATGGTCGGCATGGAGGAATTGGACTGAAGGGTCTGTTTCCATGCTGTAAATCTCTGTGATTCGACAACTCTATGTTAACAGATGTATTAGTACACATATTATGTGTAATGTTGTGGGTTCTGTGTAGGTGGTGGGTGGCATCTTGAGTCTGCTTCAGTACAGTTGCCCAAATGCTCCTCTTTCTTGTGTTTTAATCATGGATTGTCTCCTCGACAAGCAGCGTTTTAGGGCATGGACAACCATCAATGACAAATTGTTTAAGGGAATATTTAAGAATCATGGTCCTAAATTAGTTGATTATAACTTACTGGTTCTATTATTCTGTTTTTTTATCTGTTCTAGGATAAGAATAAAGATGTTTTGCTTAAAGATGAGCAGAACTGATCGAAATATATTTGGCATGGAGCACCTTACACTTTAAATAAGAAAGAAGTTAGGGTCTAAGGCTATGTCCTTGATATATTTGAAGGAGATTTGGTCTCGTCCATTACAAACTGGGGGCTCTTGTCGGGATTAAAGGTTGGATTTTGGATTATTTGGCTTAAAATGCAGTGAACGGTGAGTGTTGGTGTTTTTTTCGGGTGTTACTTTTGGTTTGTTTAAACAAGGTGTGCCTTGCCTCTTTCAGTTGCTAAGAGTTTCCTGAATGTGGATGAAGTCACTTGGCATAATTTATAGAAGGTGTATAACGCACAAATTCTGGAATTGGCGGAGAAGGTGAACTTGAAATTGTCTTTATCCATGAGGAAAGGGGTAGGAATTGCATTAGCTTGACATTTACAAATGCTAGAAATGCAATCAGAATACTGGAAAACGGCTGAAATTCAATTGGAAATAAAGCAGCTTGAACATAAAAAGGGAATGAATTATGATTGAAATCAGAAGAAAAATGGAAAGCGTGAGAAGAAAGGGAGAAAGAGGGAGTTATTAAACTTCGAAAGTTGGAACTAAAAGCTTGATGTCTACTCAAAATGGCGGAGGTAGAGGTGAAAAGTAGGACAAATGATGAGGACAGTGATGAAGAGCAATCGCATCATAGCCAAAGGCCTGGTGGTAATCTGTTTAAATATTTTATAGTGTTGCCCAAGTTCTACAAGAAGCCCTTTTCATTTCACTTGAGCAAATGGCTGAACAAATGAAATGGCTGGTAGTCATGTGGGTAATGTTGATCCAAATAAAGTTTGTATGTCGAACTAGTGAGGTATTTGCATCACTATCAGAACAGGTATCTTGGCAGAATGATGAGGTGAAAAAAAAACACAGCTTAAATGCCTATTGACTAATGCCAGAAGCCTATTGACGACATATGTTTTGAATCTAAGAAGTCGCACTGGTGAGACGCACATCCAGTTTGAAAGGATCAAGCAAAATTCTCCAGTTATTTATATTCATAGATTGATGACAAAAAGTGTTAAACTTTTTTCTCTCATTCCACTTTCCATTAGTTCAGAATCAAGGCATACGGATATTTTCTTAAAGAAAAGCTGAATTTCTGTTTCTAAGATCATGATCTTACTCGAATTTTACTTTATAATGTGGTATTCGCTGTTATTTATTTCTATCTCCAGTACACTACTTTCATTATGTGTTTCCACAGGAATCTATCCCGTTTCAAATTAATTACAGAAGTTCACGCTAGACTGAGTTGCTGTTTGCAACGTTTGTTGCAATCAATGATCTTCAATGATCGTAAACCACGTTTTTTGTACGTCGAGGAGTGAACTTCGTTTCGAGGCTATTCGCAAACTCGCTGATCCTACATTTCTGCATCTCGCAAACTCTTTATAAACACGCTTAATTTAATCCCCAAATCACACGAACTTTCTTCTCACTCGGGCCCCTTCCTAACACCTACTATTTCTTAAATAAGATCGTTTAATGAGATCTGCCAAGCTTTGACCAGAGTGGACTGTGAACAGATACTTCAACGTGAATCTGTGCTAAAGCAGGAGAATGCATTTATGAAGAAAATAGGGAATATATAGAGACAGGAGGTGGGTCACCCGCCCCCTTGACCTGTCCGTCCTCCCTGGACTGACCTATCTCCCCCCTACCTACACTCACCTTTACTGGCTCCATCCCCGCCTCTTCGACTTGTCTGCCTCCTCTCCACCTATCCTCTCCTCTATCCATCCTCTATCCGCCTCCCCCTCTCTCCCTATTTATTTCAGAACCCTCTTCCCCTCCCCCATTTCTGATGAAGGGTTTAGGCCCGAAACGTCAAGTTTTCCTGCTCCTATGATGCTGCTTGACCTGCTGTGTTCATCCAGCCCCATGCTTGTTATCTCGGATTCTCCAGCATTTGCAGTACCTTTTATCTCTAATATATAGAGACAACATGTTCTAATAAAGTTAAAGTGTGGGATCAACAAAACCTGTGATCCGTGGATATCAAAGGACACACAGAATTGTGCAAAGAGAAATAAACAGATACGGCAGATATGGTGGGCTCAAAACAGCAGAAAATCTAGAGGAGTAGAGAAGGTGAAAGGAGGAACTTGAAAAGGAAATTAAGAGAGCAAAAAAAAGGGCAGAAAGA
>JAHRHZ010000197.1:659427-674807 GCA_024137785.1 Ginglymostoma cirratum | reverse complement strand
AGGGGTGGGGCTTGAGGTGGGAGGAGGGGATAGGTGAGAGGAAGGACAGGTTAGGGAGGCGGGGACGAGCTGGGCTGGTTTTGGGATGCGGTTGGGGGAGGGGAGATTTTGAAGTTTGTGAAATCCACATTGATACCATTGGGCTGCAGGGTTCCCAGGCTGAATATGATTTGCTGTTCCTGCAGCCTTCAGGTGGCATCATTGTGGCATTGCAGGAGGCCCAGGATGGACATGTCATCTGTGGATGGGAGGGGGACTTGAAATGGTTCGCAATTGGGAGGTGCAGTTGTTTGTTGTGAACTGAGCACAGGTGTTCTGCAAAGCAGTCCCCAAGCCTCTGCTTGGTTTCCCCGATGTAGAGGAAGCCACAACGGGTACAGAGGATGCAGTATACCACATTGGCAGATGTGCAGGTGAACATCTGCCTGATGTGGAAAGTCTTCTTGGGGCCTGGGATTGGGGTGAGGGAAGAGGTGTGGGGGTAGGTGTAGCATTTCCTGCGGTTGCAGGGAAAAGTGCCGGGTGTGGTGGGGCTGGAGGGGACAAGGGAGTCGGGGAGGGAGTGGTCCCTCCGGAAAGCAGATAAGGGTGGGGAGGGAAAAGTGTCTTTGGTGGTGGGGTCGGATTGCAGATGGCGGAAGTGTCGGACGATGATGCGTTGGATCTGGAGGTTGGTGGGGTGGTACGTGAGGACGAGGGGAATTCTTTTTTGGTTATTATTGCGGGGACAGGGTGTGAGGGATGAGTTGCAGGAAATGCAGGAGACACGGTCGAGGGCGTTCTTGACCACTGTGGGGGGGAAGTTGCGGTCCTTGAAGAATGAGGACATCTGAGATGTATGGAAGTGGAATGCCTCATCCTGGGAGCAGATGCGGCAGAGGCGAAAGAATTGGGACAATAGGATGGCATTTTTGCAGGAAGGTGGGTGGGAGGAGGTGTATTCCAGGTAGCTGTGGGAGTCAGTGGGCTTGAAATGGACATTGGTTTCTAGGTGGTTACTCGAGATGGAGACAGAGAGGTCCAGGAAGGAGAGAGAAGTGTTGGAGATGGTCCAGGTGAACTTCAGGTTGGGATGGAAGGTGTTGGTGAAGTGGATGAACTGTTCGAGCTCCTTGTGGGAGCACGAGGCGGTGCCGATACAATCATCAATGTAACGGAGGAAGAGGTGGGATTTAGGGCCAGTGTAGGTACGGAAGAGGGATTGTTCTACGTAACCTACAAAGAGGCAGGCATAGCTTGTGCCCATGCGGGTACCCATGGCCACCCCCTTTGTCTGTAGGAAGTGGGAGGCTTTCAAGTGTGAGTTGCTGGGAAATCAGGAACAGAACATTCCTTTAAGAATGAAGGATAAGTATGGCAAGTTTAGGGAAACTTGTATAACGAGCAATGTTGTGAGACTAATCAAAAAGTAAAAGGAAGTATTTAACAAGGCCAGGAGGCTGGGAACACACGAGGCAAGCGTGCAATACAAGGAAAGTTGAAATAAACTTAAGCAAGGATACTGGAGGGCTAAAAGGGGTCATAAACAGTCATTGGCCATGATGATTAAGGAAATTCCAAAGGCTTTTTATACATGTATTAAGAGTAAGAGGGTATCCAGGCAGAGGGTTTGCCCATTCAAGTACAGGGAAGGGAATTTATGTGTGAAGCCAAAGTAAATGGGTGAGGTATTATTAAAAATGAGTACTTTGCATCAGTATTCACATACAGAAGGACTTGATGGATGATGAGTCTGAGGAAGGGATTGTAGATAGTTTGGGTCATGTTGAGATCAAAAGGGAGGAGGTATTGTGGTCTTGAAAAACATTACAGTAGACATGTCCCCAGGGCCTGATGGGATATACCACAGAATACTGAGACAGGCAAGGGAGGAAATTGCTGGGGCCTTAAGGGAAGTTTTTGTATGCTTGCTGGCTACTAGAAAGGTCCCAGAGGATTGGAGAATAGCCAATGTTGTTCCTTTGTTTAAGAGGGGTGGCAAGCTAATCAAGCTAATTACAGGCCAGTGAGCCTCACGTCAGTGGTAGAGAAATTATTGGAGAGGACTCTTTGAGACAGGATCTACTCCCACCTGGAAATCAATGGTTGTATTAGCGAGAGGCAATGTGGTTTTGTAAAGGGGAGGTCGTGTCTCACTAATTTGGTTGAGTTTTTTGGGGAAGTGCCAAAGATGATCGATGAGGGTAGGGCAGTGGATGTTGTCTACATGGATTTCAGTAAGGCCTTTGACAAGGTCCCTCACGGCAGACTGATACAGAAGGTAAAGTTGCACAGGGTCGTGGTGAGCTTGCAAGATGGATAAAAAACTCGCTCAGTCATAGAAGACTAAGGGCAGTAGTGGAAGGGTGTGTTTATGAACAGAGGGATGCGACTAGTGGCGTTCCTAAGGGATCAGAGTTGGGACCTTAAATGTTTGTAATATATATATGAATGATTTGGAGGAGAATATAACTGGTCTGATTAGTAATTTTGCCAATGACACAAAGGTTAGTGGAATTGCACATAGCGATGATGACCATCAAAGGATTCAGCTGGATATAGATCGGTTGGTGACTTGGGAAGAGAGATGGCAGATGGAGTTTAATCTGGAAAAATGTGAGGTAATGCATTTTGGAAAGACTAATCCAGGTGGAAAATATACTGTAATTGGCAGAACCGTAAAGAGTACTGACAGGCAGAGGGATCTGGGTGTACAGGTACACAGGTCACAGAAAGTGGCAACACAGGTGGAGAAGGTAGTCAATAAGGCATATGGCATGCTTGCCTTCATTTGCCGGGCATTGAGTTTAAAAATTGGATGGCAATGTTGCAGCTTCATAGAACCTTAGTTAGGCCGCATTTGGAATACTGTGTTTAGTTCTGGTCGCCACACTATCAGAATGATCTGGTGACATTGGAGAGGACACAGAAAAGGTTTACCAGGATGCTGTATGGCATGGAGGGCATTAGCTATGAGGAGAGGTTGGAGCAACTTGGGTCGTTCTCACTGGAACATGGAGGATGAGGGTCGACCTGATAGAGATCTACAAGATTATGAAGGGCATGGACAGACTGGACAGCCAGAAGCTTTTTCCCGGGTGGAAGAGTCAGTTACCAGGGACCATGGGTTTAAGGTGCTAGGGGCAAGGTTTAAAGGTGCTGTACGAGGCAAGTTTTTTTACACAGAGCGTGGTGGGTGCCTGGAACTCGCTGCTGGGTGAGGTAGTGGAAGCAGTTACAATAGTGACTTGTAAAGGGCATCTTGACAAATACATGAATAGGATGGGATTAGAGGGATACGGTCCCTGGAAGGGTAAGGGTTTTTAGTTGTGATGGGCAGCATGTCGGCGCAAGCTTAGAGTGCTGAAGGGCCTGTTCCTGTACTGTAATTTTCTTTGTTCTTTGACTAACAATGCACATTAAATGCTTATGTTTGTCAGCTGAGACAAAGATTTTACGAACAGGGAGGTTATACAGGGTACATGGAAAAATTTGGCTGGACAAAAATTCGAGTATTGTGTGCAGTTTTGGAATCCACATGGGATATAACAGCTCTGGACAAGGGTGCAGAAGAGATTTGCCAAAATGTTGACTGAGTACAAGAGCTCTATTTGATAAAAGAAATTGGATAGGCTTGTTTTCCTTGGAGCAGGGAAGACTTTGGTTTTCGGGGAGAGGTGGTATAGATAACTGAGATATATAAAATTATGAAGGACATCTACAGGTTTGACAGTAAGAAAATGTTCCCTTTGTAGATGGATAAATGACCAAAGAGCATAGATTTAAATTGAGGCGAAGACATTTTCTGCAGCATGTGAGGACATAAATGATTGTATACACTGTAAAAAGCAATATTGTGGTATCACTAATTGCAGTTTTTTTTGATGCTGCAATAGTAACAAGACTGATGTCTACGCATTCAGTTCAGCTCCCTCAATAACTTCTTCACAGCAATGCAGAACGTTTCCCAGTTATATCTGTCCACCAATAAAATGACCAACAAATCGGAAATCTATTCTGGCTACATAACACAACACTTTCCAAGCACCATTCACATGCTGAAACGTGCTAATAAATGTGTTTGTTGTTTGCTGTCAAACATGAATTATCTGTTCACCAATCCTCAGTTTGTGTTCCTCCAGGCCTAATGTCACCAAATCTCATGGAGGTCTTGGCCTAAACATTGTCATCATGGTTATGATTTCAAGATTATGTCTATGTTCCAGTCCTTTATGCAGCTTTTTATCAAGGGCGTCAAAACAACTAAGATATTCTCAAGAGATAGTAAGAACTGCAGATGCTGAAGTCAGAGATAACACAGTGTGGAGGTGGAGGAAGACAGCAGGCCAGGCAGCTTCAGAGGAGAAGGAAAGTTGATGTTTTGGATCGCGACCCTTCTTCTGAAATATTGTCAAGTCTATTAATGTAAATGCAAATTGGCCCAGACAATAGAGGGGAAATTAAAATCTCCAAGCTATGCTATTCTACTAATCATACAGGCATCTGCAACCTCTCTACAAATCTGCTCCTCTAGTACCTGCTGGCTATTTGGTGGTTTATAATACAATCCCAACAGAATGACTATCCCCTTCTTGATTCTAGGTTCTAACCACATGGCCTCATTTCGTGATTCCTTAAGAATATCTTCTCTAAACACTGTTGGTATGTTCTCCCTTATCAAAAGGGCAGCTTTCCCCTCCTTGTTTGCTTGTACTTTTGCCACGCCTGTAGCTTCTGCATCCTGGAACTTTGAACTCCCAATCCTGCCATTCTCTCAGCCTTGTTTATGCTATGGCTATAATACCCCAGCCCTGAGAGCCAATCCATGCTATGAGCTCATCTGCCTTACCAGTCAGTCCTCATGCATTGAAATAAAGGCACTTTAATGCAGAAGTCGTTTCCCTGCCTTTGCTGTGCCTGGTGATAAAATGCAAACGAGTTATGTCCAGGGGAGAAAACAATACCAGCGTTTGGATTATCATCAATGTTGAACCAAAAAAAAAGCTCAAGCTACACTAAACATGAAGGAAAAAGAAACAGAGTGGACCCACACGTTTCATGGAGTGTCGATAAAAGCCCAGTCTGGCTCCTGAAATGTTGCTGAAACCTGCACAGTTATCTTTTATTGTTGGTTGTGAGCACCACCGGCTATGCCAGTTATTGCCTGTTCCACTGTTGAGAGTCAAATAGATTGCTGTGTGTCTAGATCGCGTAGACCGGACCAGTGAGCCAAAGCGTTCTTCTTTATTTGTTCTTTTCTGACAATCGGCAACAGTTTCATATAATTTTCAATTATTTAAAATTTCGCCTGTAATGGCAGGATGCAAACCCACATAACATAACCTCACATCGGTCTTACGATTGCTAGCAACCATACTACGATTCCGTCATTTCATTCATGCCCATCCACAAAGGATTGTCACTTCGATCGCTATCTGTATGTCATGTTTTAATATGTCAATCACCTTCAACACGGGCAGAAACTTTGAGATCTCCAGTGAAAAAAATTAAGATAGTAAGGTAAAATCAAACTTAAAATGGGAGTTCTGTTTTATTGTTAATTGGATGAGGATTCAAGTATTCAAAGTCTTTGTGGTGCCTGAATGCTTATCTGGGTTGATGCTAGATATGATCAGCATCGATTACAACAATCAGCATTCAATTGCCAGGATACCATCTGGATTTGATGACACTTGCATAAGATGTGAGATTGGTATGGATCCTATTGGATAGGATATTACTTTCGTATGTTATTTCAGTTCAAGGCAGGTACGGTAGCAAATAAATAGGACGGCATTGCTGGCGTAGTAACGAAGGGCCAGTGAAATGTGTTGATGCTGGCGGTGGGCTGATGATGCTGCAATTCGAGCCATGAACGTGTCAATCTTATTCATCACTCACTCCATACTTGACTGCACGACCATCAGATTTATGATGAGCAATTCTCAGTCAGATCTAATATTTGATTCATTACATGACAATATGTCTCTTATGCTTACATGCTTCCACTTAGCAGTAAAACGTCTGGAGTGATGCAAAAAAAAAGTACATTTTTGTTTGTGATCAGAAAATTGAAAAGTGGTGAAGTACGTGAATTCATCCACTGAACCAAGATGGAAAAGCCTCATTACATCTTTGATAACCGCCTATAAATACAAATACCTCTCCGAAGCAGTATTCAGAGAACTTTCATACCACCAGTCTAATCCTTGCCCTAGAAAAGTTCGTAGAGGATGAGCCGACTAATTTTAATGATTTTTTTTAATCTCTGTTGTGATGACTCGGCTCAACCAGCAAAGCCCAAACTGGATACGGTAGATATCAGTCTTTAAATGTTGTTAAACACGTATTTACATGTTTAGTTCGTTTTAGCTGTTTATTGCCTTTGAAATTTATAGTGTTATTGCCTTATATTTTGTGAAGCTTTAGGAAATGATTATATTCTACTTCAAAAGGTAGATTGCATGATTATTTCGAAGCTATCTGTGTTGGTAAAAGTGATGGAAAATAGTAATGTACAAGACTAAATAATCTAGATGTAAAGGGGCATTTGTAGAAAGAGAAACACCGCTAATATTCTATTGTCCTTGAATTTTCAGAAGTTGTGTATTGCGACTGTACGTTGACAATGAGTATTTATTAACAAGCTGGGGCATGTTAACGAACTTTAACTAGAATATTCAATTGCGTCAACACTTTAACATTCATTTCCGTTAAAGGGGAAACTCACTACTGTTGCTTGCGAATTCTGGTCCAGAAATGTGTTTCACCGTGGTCTATGAGAGCTTTCTCTCACACTGTTGGTTCTGCCTCAAGGCGAAAGGGAGAGTTATGGTATCGATAGCAGGTGCCTTTATAGAAACGCAGGAGCCAGCTTTTCACATCATATGGCCAATTAATGCGGAAAACGCATTGGATACATATTTCTCTTTTATTTACACTTAAGAGTCATCGAGCCAGTTGCTGGGGATGTGATCGGATGTGAGAGGATCTGGACTCATAACTGGCAGCCCAGGGTGGTCAGTTCAGGTTCAATTTTGTGAATCACTCTGAACCAAAATAACCAGGAAATCTCCATACCTGCCAAATGACATTCGTTCTTTATGAGACTGTGCAGTGTACAAACCAGTTTCAGAGTTTACACGAGAACAATCGTCGATCTCGAGAGAATACTTACTGTCAGTGCGAGTCTTCACACAATTGTATTGGTAAAAAAAGAAGTGTGCATAATTTGCAGAGGTTGTGTTGCTCCTCTAGTCTTGGATAAAGGAAATACAATACAGCTGCAATTTTGGAAGAGAGTAAGTTTGTCCAGGCGTAAGGAGCGGAGGGGTAGTATTCAGCAATTTGATTGTGAATTCACTCAATATCAATGTTATTGCGTGGTTCAACCTCGAGTTTTAATTGCTCTTCTTCCATTAGTTATCAGTTCCTTTTTGAACACAATTCCGCAAGAATATTGGAAAAGAAGAATGTCATGGTGGAGAATGTTACATTGGGGAATCCAAAGTTGTGCTGATGTTTTGCAAACCATAACCGTGGTCACATACATCTCATAACCCAAGATGTCCAATTTTCATGAATGAAACTTTCAATCCTTGGAACAAGGATTTGATAATTTATACACTAAGTGCCAGAACCTTTCTATGTAACAGTGAAAACAAAAAAGCCTAATGCCGTAACCACTATGACATATCTATGTCTTTATTTTCAATGCAGTGCTTGTGCTCGGAGTCAACATGTTTCTGACATGTAAACATTGAGCCTCACAAATTTATATTGATATTCTTCCGCTGATGTTTAGGTCAAGTATCATAATTATCATGATTTTATTTAATCACTGCAAAAACTAAGGGGAAATTTAAGTGTTTCATTATGCCTTATAAGTTTGGAAAAATGGATAATGAAGGCAAAGGATATTCTTGATATTGATCATTTACAAATGTGATATCACACGTTCAATATATTCATGCACCACATTGGGCGTTTTTATAGATGCAGAGGTCCTCTTTAGTTTGATGGGCCAGATCCTGTGAAGAGTACGGCTTGTGTTCGCCCTGAAATGATAAAACTTCCCATAGCTACGTGCAGCTATTGCTAATTTTTGAGTCACCTTGCAACAAGAAGAATGTTCCTTCTAAACAGTCATAGAGTTGGACAGGCACACAGCATGCAAACAGATCCTATGGTTTATCCCATCCACACCGAGCATAATCCCATAAAGTTGCTTCACCTGCCTGCTCCTGGCCTGTATCCCTCCGCACCATTCCTATTGATGCAATAGTGCAAATATAGTTTAAACATTGTAATTGTATCCACATCCACCATTCCTGAGGAAGTTCATTACACACGTGAACCACTCTCTGTGTCGAAAGAATTGCCCTTTTTTTTCATATTTCAGCTCTTGCCTTGCAGACTACCTTTAGAAAACAGGGTTGATACTTTATGTACAGATCAATAAATGTCTCCAACTTTTAGCTACTACGGTTACATTCATCATTAATTATGTGTTTTCTTTGAGTCAAACTCTTTGGTTTATTTATATGTTGGTGAACGTTGTAGAATTAAATCAATTCTAATTCTGAATTTAAATTCAATGCTTGATTCTGAGAAGTTAGAAATAATGGAAAACAGTCGTAAAGCACTGCAAGTAGTCGGTAATTCAGACACTAGCTGTGGAAAGAGAAAGAAATCTGATGTTTTGTAATACCTTAACTTTGAGTAGATAGGTGTTGTGAGCTTCTGAAAACAAGTGACAAATATGCACTAATTACTCAGTGGTGCTAATTAACGGATTTACCTCGGAAAATGAATCCCTCTATAATTAGTTTTCTCTAGTGAATTGGAAATTCGCGACTGTTGCCTAGGATGATTGTTTCCTCCTCACGTTACTAAATTGGAGCGGGTTCGGAAAAGATTTACGAGGGTGGTTCCAGGGCTGGAGGTTTTGAGTTATAAGGAGGGCTGTGACTTTTCTCACTGAAGTGTAGGAGGTTGAGGTGTGACTGTATCGAAGTTCATAAAATCATGACGAGTATGGATAATGTGAATAGCGAACGTCTTTTCCCCAAGGTTGAGTTCATAACTAGGGGGCATATTTTTTAAGGAGAGAGGCGAAATACTTAAAAGTGACCCGACGGGCAACTTTTGCGCACAGAGTGTAGTTCTTATGGAGAGTGAACTGCCAGAAGAAGTGGTAGATGTAGAAAGAGTTAAAACATCTAAAAGCTATTTGGATAAGTACGTGAAGAGAAAAGGTTTAGAAGGATATTGGCAGAAAACGGGCAAGTGGGACTTGTTTGGTTTGGGAAACTTGTTTGGCATTGTCAAGTTGGACCAATGGGTCTATTTTCATGCTGTATGACTCTATGACTTTATGACTGCATGGAATCATTTTTTAAACCCTTAACATGAAACTTATTATCCAATCTCTCAGGTGAATAGCCATTAATTGGGAGCGATAATGCGCAAGCTTATAGAATTCGGCTATTGGCAGGAGACCACCTTTCAAGCCACATGAATTGGTAATGGGGAAACAGGTCAAGTACTTGTTCTTTGTTCGAATATGATTATGGCGTCAACTTTCAATGAGATGTAGATGTCACTAGTGGGAAAATGATTCGCTCTTACTTTGTCAGGGTTTACCTTTTTCAGCTGCCAATTAATTATGAATTATTATGAATCAATTTCTGAACCAACGTGACCACAACATCCTAATTTCTCCATGAAAATACTGGCTGTTAGTAATGCTTTGCAGTAAGCAGAGAGACTGTAGCGTTTTCTCTAAATGTTTTGCGGATCTTCAAAGGAATGTGCATTTCGTTCAGTTGATGGAAGTAATTCAGCATAATTTTCGAAAATTTCATCCTTTTTTCTAAACGTCCTCCTGAGTTAGTTCACTCGGTTGAGCTGTCATGAAATGAGTCAGCCATACACTGTGCACGTAGCGTAGGAAGGGATTGGAAGGCAGTGTGAAAATTAATTCAATAACAATGCACGTTATAATATGACACTGACGTACTGAGCTTGATATCCATTGACTCTTACCACTCTTTTGGATGCAGCACAGCCTATTCATTCATTATTTCATTGTAAATAATGCTTCATATTTGCTAATTGGAAAGAAGAAGAACCTGATGGTGACTGTCTTATAAATGAGAAACATTCTCTTCTGAACTCTGCCACTTTGAGCTGTTGTGTTATAAACTGGATGGATGATCAGTCCAGCAAACGAATCACAAGTAACAAAGCTCTCCAACTTCCAGGAAATACAAAATTTAGTCCTGAGAACAAGAATTTGTCTTTAATTGAATGCTAAATTTTGACACTGCTTTAACCCATAGTGAGTAAGCTGTGCTGCTAAGAAATAAAACATACCTCACTGCACACAGTTGCGTCTTTATGTGTCCATCATTATAACTCAGACCCTTGAGTCATGCGAACATACTTGTAAATCTCTTCTACACTCTTTCCAGTTTAATAACATCCTTTCTATAGCAAGGTGACAAAAACTGAACACAATACTTGAAATGCAGCCACACCAACGTCCTGTATAACTGTAACATAACTTCCCAGCTTCTGTACTCAGTGCCCTGACTGATGAAGGCCAGTCTGCCAAACGCCTTCTTCACTGCCCTGTCTATCTGTGACAATTTCAGAGATCCGTGCACCTGAACTCCAAGATCCCTCTGTTCCACTACACTCCTTAAGGCCCTACCATTCACCATGAAACTCTTACCTTGATATGACTTTCCAAAATGTAGCACACCACATTTATCTATATATTAAACCCCATTTGCCATTTCTCAACCCACTTCCCCAGCTGATCAAGACCCTGCTGCAATTTCTGATAACCTTCTTTGCTGTCCACAATATCACCCATTTTAGTGTCATCCACAAACTTACTAATCATGTGTTGTACATTCTCATCCAAATCATTGATATAGATAACAAACAGCATTGAAGCCAGCACCGACCCCTAAGACACACCGCGAGTCACAGGCCTCCAGTCTGACAAGCATCTTTTCACTATTACTCTCTGCTTCCTACATTCAAGGCAATTGTGTATCCATTTTTCCAGGTCTCCCTGCCAAGTGATCTAACCATCCAGAGATAAAAGTTTTCCTGCTCCTCTGATGCTGCTTGACCTGCTGTGTTCATCCAGCCCCATGCTTGTGATCTAACCATCCAGACGCCTGCCACGTGGAACCTTTGAAAAGGTCTTATTGAAATCCATGTAGACTACGTCTACCGCCCTGCCCTCATCAACCTTAATGGTCACTTTATCAAAGAACTCTAACAAATTTGTGAGGCACAATCTCGCACGCACAAAACCATGCTGACTACTCCTAATCAAACTCTGACTTTCTCAATGCATGTATGTCTTATCCCTCAGAATCTTTTCAAGTAACTTACCTCTCACAGGTATTAAGCTTACTGGTCGACACTTTGCAGGATGTTCTTTGCAGCACTTATTTAAAAGGGCGCAATATTTGCTACCCTGTAGTCTTCTGGGACCTCAACCATTGCTCATGAGGATGCAAATGTATTAGCTGGGCCACCGCAATTTCTTCTCTAGCCTCTTGCATGGTTCTTGGAGATATCTAATCAGGACCAGGAGATTTATCCACATTCATAAATTCTCATACTTCCAACACCTTCTCTGCTATCCCCAAGATATCACCACTAACTTCCCCAACTTCCCAAGTCTTCATCTCTTTCCCCAGGGTAAATACAGAGGAGAATTATTCATTGAGGACCTCACCCATCTTCCGCAGTTCCACACATACATGTCCATTTTTGCCCCTGAGGGGCACTATTCTGGCTCTAGTTATTCTTTTTCCTTTAATATACTAAAATCTCTTTGTATTCACCTTAATCTCCTCAGCTATCACATGCCCACTTTTCGCATTCCTGATTTCCTTCTTCAGAAAACTCCTGTAGCGCTGTACACCTCCAGGGATTCCCTTGATCCCAGCTGCCTGCTCCTGACCTATGCCTCCTTTTTTCAATAGCTCTCAATATCTCTTGTTGCTGCTCCTGGTAACCTTGCCCTTCACCCTCACAGGAACATATAGACCTTGAACTCTTGCTATCACACTTTTAAAGGCGTCCTACTTGCCAGATGTTCCTTTGCCTGCAAACAAACTACTCCAATTGACCCCTTCAATCTCCTTTCTAATTTGACCAAAATTCGTCTTGCCCAAATTTAGAAATTGAATCTCCGGACCAGTTCTGTCCACCATAACTATTTTAAATTAATAGAACTTGGTCCCAAAGTTCTGCCCCACTGTCACCTCAGTCACATGTCCTGCCCTATTTCCCAAGAGTAGGTCGAGTTTTTCTCCTTCCTGAGTAGGACCCTGTATATACTGCTTGAGAAAAATTTCCTGAACACATTTAACAAATTCCTCCCCATCTAAGGCGTGAACACTATGGCAGTCCCAGTCTATGTTAGGAAAATTAAAATCCTCCACTACAACACCTCTATTTCTCCTGCAAGTCTCCGCAATCTCCCTACATATTTGTTCTGCTAATTCTCATTGACAATTTGGGGGCCTACAGTACATCCCCACTAACGTGAGCTCCCCCTCCTTATTTCTTAGCTCCACCCACAATGTCACACTGGATAATCCCTCATTTATTTTCTTTCTGATTACTGCTGTGATACTCCTCTTCAATCAAAATGCAATTCTTCCTTCTCTCTTCCCCCACCTCTGTCCCGCCTAAAGCACCTTGTACACTGGCACGTTAAGCTGCCAATCCTGTCCCTCCCTTAGCCATGTTTCCGTAATATCCCGGCCTCACGTACTTATCCACACCCTGAGTTCATCAGACTTTCCTGTCAGCCCTCTAGCATTGAAATAGATGCAATTTAATCCAATGGGCATTTTTTGCTCCCTGTCCTTTTCCAGTTTGAGCTTTCTCTTCAACTTGTCATTATAGGGCTCTACTTCTTTGCTTAAAAGCTACAGTTACAGCAACAAGAGATAGAAATTAACGTGGCATTTTTCTGGCTTTAGATTCCTTTGTATTTTGTTGCAGAGAAAAAGAAAACCCACCAAGTTTCCGGCAGGATGAAGTGTTTTGAAAAAATCGTTTGCACTCACCCACTGTTTAAGTATCTGGATGCCAATCATCCAGCTGTAGTCGGACAGAAGTCCTTTTTTAATCGTCCAATTTTCTATCGGTTATTGCCAACCAAATATCATTAGCTCTCAATGACAATATTGATAACTTCTGTTTCTAATAAGTGCGGCAATCGCTTCCACACTCCTTAGTTTTCTTTTATTTTTAGACAGTTTTCAGCCCATTTTTGCCCATTTTTGGAGAAAGAAGGAGAGAAAGAATAAGAGAGCGGGACAGAGAGAGGGAGAGAGAGAGAAAGAGAGGGCGATGTCAATCACTGAAGCTGCACCAGCTACCTTGTGTTTGTATTTCGGAGAGATACAGAAAAAGATAGTGATCATGCTGAGATGTTTAACGTGTTAAGCAAGAAAGCGAAATGTCAACCAGAATGTCTGTGGGAACTTAATGAGAGGGAAGAGAAGAAACAGAGAGACAGATAGTGTTAAAATAAGACACACAGGAGACCCAACACGAGATCCTGACAGAGAATGCGAGACACCTTTCAAGGCAATGAAACAGAGCAGTTATTCCCTGAGAAGTGGCGAGAAGCGTGTGCGATAAGATATGTTGTAACATATGAAAATAACGACAGGAAAGGCAACAATGTTATCCGATACAATACCCAGTCCACACCACCCCATACTAATGCAGTCATGTTGATTGGAGCGTACAGTCGTCGCAAAGGTGGTCGTGGAATTCAATCCAGTTTTCGTCCATTAGAATGTATAAATTTTCATTTTTGCTGCACTGGAAGGAGAAATTCTCCACATTTTAAGGCAGGCGAGGGAAAGCATAAAGGACTTGCGTTCAACAGAATGCATGTTCCCTTAACAGTTCATTTGGACATACTAAGAAAATGAGAGAGAACACCAACTAAAATAGGTTACTTCAGGGCATGTGTTTCTGGTCACCAGATTGTAGAAAGGATGAATTGCACAGGATGTGTACAGAGGTAATTTCAGCAGATAGAGAAAACAAGATAGAGAGCTGGATGAACACAGCAGGCCAAACAGCATCAGAGGAGCAGGAAAGCTGATGTTTCGGGTCTGGACCCTTCTTCTGGGTCCTTCTTCTGAAGAAGGGTTCATCCGTGTTCATCCAGCTCTACACCTTGTTATCTCAGATACTCCAGCATTGGCAGTTCTTACTGTCTCTAATTTCAGCAGGATGTTTTCAGGCAGGTGCGGAATATAACTTTGAGACATCTGGAAATTTTGTGCAGGTTGTTTGAAGATTTTGAGATTTGGAAGGTGCAGACCCGATACATCTGCTTTCCTGTTCCTCTGATGCTGCCTGACCTGCTGTGTTCCTCCAGCTCCAACATTTTCTGTTTTATTTTTGTTTTGAGGTAATGTTTCAATTGCTGTTTGTTATTGATCATGCCTCCATCACACTCTGAGACACTGCATTCCAGACCTTAAAGACAAGGATAATACATTTAAAGGTATGAGTTTCTTTATGCTGTCGATTCTATTGCTTATTTTCACATTTTATTATATTTGTGCCCTCGTTTTTTTTCTGTCCTGCCAGCGATTATCACTTAATGTAGATCTGTTGTGCCCAGAATCCGAAATAGTTGAATATCTGTAATTAATCTCTCAACATTCTATGACCAAGGCAAAACATTCTTAACTTTTCAATTAATGTTTATAGTTGAAACTCGTCATTCCATGAGCTATTCAACCAACACTTTCTGCATCCTCTCCTTAGCACTTCTGGAAAATATAGGGAAGCATCCGTTCATCCTTCTACATGCTGCATAATTCTAATTCCAAATCATTTAGATGAACAACAAGAAGCAGGGCAGAGATCACAGAAAACAAATTGTGCCAATCATAAAATGAACCATAACACTATGGTCATCGGCCCAATCAGTATTCTCTGTCATTAGATCATGGCTGATATGTTCCAAACTACAGTCTCCTGTCTTCTCTTGTAACCATTGGCCACAACACTTTACCTCCAATCTACTGGCCTATTTATGAATGCAACATGCCATTCTGTGTTGGATCCTATGACTTTGTTTTTCTTCTCTAATCAATCTTCCCTCTGTATATGTCTGTGGTGATAATATGGCATTAAGAGATGCATTTTTTCCCTTTTTTTAACGAAAAATGTATGTTGGGACAGAGGTGAACAGCTGTTTGCTCTAAAGACAATAAGGTGTCCTTTCTAAAATTGGAGCAATTAAAGCAGCCTGAATGTGTGGGCCAATCTCCAACAGAACAAGGATTTTTATATTTTAATTTTAGCCTTCAGTTACAGCTGCTGGG
>JAHRHZ010000197.1:646118-659027 GCA_024137785.1 Ginglymostoma cirratum | reverse complement strand
GTTTTTCCAATCGAATTGCACTCAGAACACAAAGCCTTACACTTAACTTAAAAGTGAAAAACAAAAGGTGCCTAGACTGTCTTCTAAATATACTTTGAAGGGATTTGGTCTTGTCCATAACAATGCCTTAAAGCTTTAATGAGCAAGATATGGCATGGAGAGATTATGCTACCTTTGTCAATTCTCCTGGAGCATTTTGAGTAAGTATATTCCGACCTGTCAGCTATGATCTTCTTCTGACAAATCTTTGTGAATTATCCTTGTTTTAAGTTCTTGTTTCTAAACGAACACCTACTCTATTGCTCTTTTCTTCTTTAATATATATGCACCGAGCACTGATTCTCTTGTCCGATGTGTCTGATTTGCCTGTAATGCCTGGAAAACTTTACTGAAAATTGTGCTAAAAAATATTGCTAAGTTGAAGGTATCCAGAGGATGTTGTATGGTTGTGAACTGGTAACCTATTTGTTCTTTTGACATTTATCAAGAAAAAAGTTTGTTGATACCAAACCCCCGTGATCTTACTTTTAAAATGAATAATGGTCCCTAATACAACTTGGCCAACTTGTGGTTGAGTTTTTATGAATTTGTGATGCCTTGTGAGTACTGAGCTGGATTACTTGCACAGCCCTACCATCAGACATATAACATCTACACTATTATGTCGTTTTACAACACACTGCAATGCCCTGCAGTTCTCACTTTGTTGTGATCTTTTCTGTGTAATTTGTTCCCCACAGTCTCTTCCCCAAAACATGTGTTTATCTGTGTCCAACCACAGAAGGAATTATTCCATGTATCATCTCAAATATTGCTTTCGAATCCACCAATGTCAATCCTCTGCCTGCATTCATTTTATCATTATTTCTGCATCTCATAATTCTCTTTTCTGCAACCTCATTTGGTTTTGATTGCTTTTTCTCCATTAAAACAGTTACCATTAGCCAACACGATGACTCCCGACCTCTATCCATAACATGATCTTCAATCATGTTCTCTTAAGGTCACCAAAAAAGGAAACACAGTGATATGTTAGATAGTTGATTTAACCATCAGATGTCAGCCAACAAATGTCATGACAGTTTTCTTGAGTGTCTTTGAGGGTGACCACTAATTGCAGTACGATTCCCATGTGCAAGATAACTCCAACTCATGTTGTGTATGGAAAGCTACATTTACAAAAATGAATTACAGACCTATATCTCGTTACCAAATATTCATTAAAAACCAACGATTGCTGTCTTTCGGAATCAGATATTTTTCTTATAGCTTCGGTAATTTAAATCTCTGCAACTGCTCATGAGTCCTAGAAAAACGCTGTTTTACTTATCCCTGTGAAAATTCCGTGTTTCTACAGTAGATTCAGATTTTATGCTCTAATCATATCATTGCTTATTTCGTTTCAACATCTATTGCCCAACCATAAATACCCAGGGAACGGTTAAGACACAGTTACATTACTGAAGGTATAGATTCATATGAATACCAGACAAGGGTGGTACCTTCTTTCCCTAAAGAACGTACAAGATTGCCTTCCTCCCAAAACTTGACAACACTTTTCATACATTTCATTAGGCTCTCAATTCCAGGTTTTTATTGAATTCAAATGCCATTTTCTGGCATAGCAGTTTTCAAACCGCGTTCTCAAAACATTAAGTGAATCTCTAGATCAATAATCTGGTGTTAATACTTCTAGTCTATCACCTCCTGTAAAATTTATTGTGAATATTATACGCCTTTGTACATTTCTAAACAAAAATGCGGAGGATATTGCATCATTTATGAGTGAAGTTCTTAGAGTTTTACACGTCTGAGAAGGAAAAATTGTGGAACAGAGGACGACAAAAAGAGCACCTGGCTGAATCATTGATTTGAATTCAGACCAGAGAAGACATGAGGGTTTAACTGTTCCAACAAGACAGACAGGATGAAATGTAGAGCAAAGCCAAAGAGACGAATAATTCAGCATGGATGTGAGTGTAAGGTGTTAGTGCGGGTGAAAAATATTGGTTATAGAGCATAACACTAGTGTTGAATATCTGAGTCTGCCACATGGTGATAGGCAGAGGTAAAAACAAATGGTATTATTGCTACATTACAATCCAGAAACCCAGGATGTTTCAGTGGCCCAAGCTCGAATTCTGTCACATATGAGCTGAAATTTGAGTTCATTGTAAGTCTGGAAACAAGAGTCTTACCAAAACAATGAATTTACTGGGTTTTTTTTGAAAGAAACGAGGAAAAAAAAACACCATGTTCGTTAATGACCTTCATTGACGTGCTTCCCTGGTCTGGACAGTATCTTATTCTACACCCATTAAAATGAATATGACTCATAGTTGGCGACTGAAAAGGAATCATAATCAACAAGTGTTGAGGAAAAATTGCAAAGTCTGAAATCAAAAGTGAAACCAAGTGGACTAAATAGTATCCACCATGAAAGAGGATAATTTTTAAAAAATCCTGTCAAAACTACAAAATCACTATATTAGAATCTGGTGGCTTGTGCCAAAATTTGGAGTGCTGTCTGATGGGCTACTTATGGAATAGTCTGATAAAGTTATACTCATGATATCATAACTGACGGAGATTGTCCCATGTCTGGATATGTGCTGCCTCACCAGCAGGACATGTCCTGCAGATGTGCCAGCACGGGATGCATAGGTGCCAAAGAACTGCCGTGGTAGTTCTCAGCATTAACTATAGATATCATGAAGACACATGACATCAGGTCAGACATGGGAAAAGAAACCATATGCTGATAACAGCATACCGATCACTCCCTCAATGCCCCCTCCCATTATCCACAACTGATGAATCAGTGCCCCTCTCATGTTGAAGAGTGCATGGAGGAATCACTGATGCCAGAAAAAAGTGCAGCTGAATGTAACACCATTGACTATAAGTAAGCCGCAGTTGGTGAAGCGACAAGAAGCAGACAGAGTCGCTTGGCCTCCTCTTCGTCAACCCGTCTGATGCTAAATCACATACCCCTGACATTACTGGTAAGATTGACCCCTGCACAGTCCCTCTGGTGATAAAATCTAAAGTTCATGTTGGAAATACCTTACATCACGTTCTAGGGCACAATCGGCATGCTAAATAGGACAGCTAAGCGATTCCTCAACAAACAGATCAGGTCTAACATTTTGCAGTCCTGACACATCCAGTCCTGAAAGCAATGGAATTGCAATTATTGTAAACTGGTGAAGGATGCTTCCTAGTTCTTAATCATAAGGGAGAAAAACACATTAATGAAAAACCTAACGTAAAGTAGTTGCAACAAAGTACAGGAAGAAGTGGTGAATGGATTTCTCATCTTGGCCTCTGCCATAGGTTCCAGCATCAGAGTTACCTGTATTCAGACAATTCCAATCACACCATGTGAAATGATGAAATGACTAGATACACTGGACACGGGGGAGGGTGTGTGCCTTGAATTTACTTTTGTGAACAGATGTGATCCTGCAAACAGAACAACTCTGTTTGAACATATATGCAACTGTAGCACCTCAAGACATTGTGGAGAAATGCGCATGTCGTGTATATGAACTGGTCATGATAAATTCTCTGAAGAAAGATAGATGGGGTATTTCCTAGATGGCATGAAGTTTAATACAGTAGCTGTCTAAGGAGAATTGGGAGTTCAGGTGCATCAATCTTTAAAACGTCATGAATGGCTGTGGAAAATAACTAAGAAGGCAAATGGAATGCTGACTTTTACATCTGGAGGACATCAGGATGTGGACATTATGCTGCAGTGATACGAAACCCTCGTTGGATGCCAACTGTAGAACTGGGAGTAGATCTGAGCATCATGCCTTCGAAAGGATATAGTGATCTTGAAAGGAATACAACGTAGATTTACAAGAATGATGCTGGACATCAGGTGTTGAGTTATGAGGAAATGTTTTCTGCAGGGTGCACAATATTATGGAGAGAGCTGATCGATGTCCTCATGATATTAAAAGGAAAATACAGGGTAAATACCAATAAACTATTGGGATTCTACAGCTAGGGGTCATAGTTGAAAATTTAGGGTCAGACCATTCAGGAGGAGTTGTTAGGAAGCACTTCAACAAGCAAAACTTCATTGGTGTTTGGAACTTTCTTACTCAATGTATAGTGATGCTGGATCAGTTCTTAGTTTTAAATCTGAGTTTTTTTTGTCAAGCAAAGATATTAAGGGAGAAGGCAGGTGCATGGAGTAAGGCCACTGATCAACCATGATCTTATTGAATGGCAGAACAGGTACAAGCAGCTGAATGGTCAGTTCCTGTATTCCTGTTGCGAATGGTGAATTGTGGTGTAAGGATGAATGGTGAAACTAGAAGAAGGTTGGAGCGATGGAGTAGTGGTGAGTGTATGAATTAATATTTGGTCTCTTGGTGTGACTTATTCATCCATAAGTCCATCAGATCAAAAACAACAGCCCGTATTCTATGATTCACACTGTCGAATCAGCTCTGCCACTTATTGGGAACATGTCTGTTTTGTTAACCTTAGCTCCAAATCAATGCATTTCCCCATACAAGTTGGGGCTCTAATGATTAGAAATCAATCTGTCTCAAGTTTGAATTTTCCTTACATCCAAACAATACAGCATCAACATTTGTAGTAAAAAAATCTGCAGGTTCATTACCCTTAAAAGTAAGAAATTCCTCTTCATCTCTGCCTGACATGACCTCCTATTCTGAGGTAGTGTCCTTTTCTTGCAAAATCTCGCACAAAAGAAAATTATATCCCCGTAAATGTCCTGTTAAGTCCAACAAAACTGTTATATGTTTGAACAAGAATGTCTCCCATTCTTCTACATTTAAATGAATAAGCGCCTAAACTATTCAAACTGTCCTGATTAGATAATCCTTTAATGCCTGGATTAAACACAATAAACATTTTGTAGACATCCCTCCAATATCACTATATTTTTCACTAGAGAAGTAGACCAAATCTGTTTACAGTACTCCATATTTGGATTGATTCGTCTTTTGGATAAAATCCATGGCATCTCTATGAAATAAATCACAGCATTGCATTTGCCTTCCCTATTAAGCAATGAATTTGTGTGGTAACTTTTCACCTTGCCATTGATCGAGGCCCTCCACAACCCCCCGCTAACTGTGTCATTCGATTTCCTGCATTCATTCTTCGTTTACGTAATACTCAGCTCCTCTGTGTTACCTGTCAAAGTGCATAGCCTCACACATTTCACCATTACTTTCTATGTACAAGTTTGGCCGATTTCCTTAACCTGAAAATACACCTCTACTGAAAATTTGTTTCATCCTTAAAACTTACCTTCCCAATTATTGTAGGGACATCATCAAGTATGTCAATTGTGAGATTCCACTTCCTATTGCTTGCCTTCCAAAAATGTCAATTCTAAATTTTCTGACTTCTATCAGTTAGCTAATACTTTCGAGAAGTTTCCAACAGCCTGGAATTTTATTTAATCTGTAGTAATTGTGACGGTACCATGCCTTTAAGAGGGATTTGTTCTCAACTGTCTCTTGTGAAGAGGGGTGTTGCTATTGGTACAGAAATGTTTGTTTCAGAATGTCTGCTGGAGACAGCCTCACACAAAGTTTTAGTTTTGCTTTTCGGGTGGTCATTTTGCGGTCGTACAGGACATTTGTTGGGCCACTTTTAGAATACTGCATGTAATTCTGGTTTCCGTGTTATGGGAAACATGTTGTTCTACTTTAAATTTTTCTGAAAAGATTGACAAGTATGTTGCCAGGGTTGGAGGATTTGAGCTATAGTGAGGGGCTGAAAAGGCTGGTACTACTTTCTCTGGAGCGTGGGAGAGTGAGGGGTGACATTGTAGAATTGTATAAAATCATGAGGGGTATATAGGGTAAACAGACAAGGTTTCCCTAAGATTGGGGGGCCCAAAACGAGATGGCATAGTTTTAAAGTGAGAGGGGAAAGCTTTAAGAGGGATGTAAGGGCCAACTTTTTCACTCAGAGGGTGGTGCATGCATGGAATGAGCTGCCAGAGGATGTAATGGAGGCTCGTACAATTATTAAATTTAAAAGGCATCTAGATAGGTGTATGAATAGGAAAGGTTTAGAAGAATATGGGACAAATGCTGACAAATGAAACTAGATTAATTTAGAATATCTCGTGGACAATTTGGACTGAAGGGTTTGTTGCACTGTAATATATAGCTATGATCCTATGAGTCTATGTTAACAGGGGTATGAGAACTCATTCCATGTGTAATGTTGTAGGTTGTGCAGTTTTTGAGGGTGGCATCTTGTGTCTGCTTCAGTATGTTTGCATGAATACTAGTTTTTTTTTAAAAATCAGACATTGTCTCACTGCCAGGCAGCTTTTTAGGGCAAGAACTACAGTCAATGCCAGACTGTTTGAGAGAATGTTTGCGAGTCATGCTCAGTATAACAATATTTTTCATTGGTTATAAGTTACTGGCTTTATTATTCTGTTAAGTTTTTTCTAAAAAGATTAAGGTATTTCAATTCTCTTCTTCTTTTGTGTGTATTTTAACTAAAACCTAAGCATAAAGTGTGTTTTGCTTAAAGCTGTGTAGTGTAAACAATCGAATTGCATTTTGAATACAGAGCCTTACACTTGCCTTTAAATAAGAAAAGTTTGTGTCTAGTCTATTTCCTTGATATATTTTAAGGAGTTGGGAGGGAGCAGTCGTCAGGATGTTGGACAGATCCATACCAAACTGAAGGCTCTTCTTGGGGTCAAAAATCTCTAGTTCCAGTTTGGATTTAGGATTATTCGCTGTGTTTTCTTTGGGTGTTGCATTCCGTTAGTTTAATCAGGGTGTTCCTTGTAGAACAATGGCCCTTTCTGTCGCTAAGAGTTTCCTGGGTGTGAAAACAAAATCACTTGGGGTAGTTTGCTGAAGATGCACATAGCACAGCTTTTGGACCAGGTGGATAAGTTGGAAGTGAAATTGCTTTTGTCAGTGAGGAAAAATGAGGGAATTTCAGCAACAGCTCGATTGCCAGAGATCCAATCGAATTTTTATTTTTGGAAATTCAATTTATTTCCAATAAAAAAATTACATTCAATTGCAAATCAAGCAGCTTGAACATGAAAAGAAAATGGAACTGTTTGAATTATGATTGAAAGCAGAAGAAGGAGAAGACAGAAAGAGAGAGTTTAACTTCAGAAGCTGGAACTGAGAAGTGAAAGTCGACTTAAAATGTTGGAGGTCGAGGTGAAAGGTGGAAACAATGATGAAGGCAGTGATGCAGAGCAATTCCAACATAGTAAATGCCTGGTGGTGATCTGCTTAAATATGTCCCAGTGTTGCCACAGTTCAACGAGAGAGATGTTGAAGGCTTTTTCATTTCATTTGAGAAAGTGGCTGAACAACTTAAATGGCCAGTGGCCACGTCGGTATTGTCGATCCAAATAGAGTTTGTAGGTTGGACTAGTGAGGTATTTGTATCACAATGGGAAGAGGTGTCTGGGGAGAATGATGAGGTGAAAAAGCCAAGTTCAGTGCATATGAACGAGTGCCAGAAGCCTAGAAACAACATTTCTGGAATTACGGAGGGACACTGGTCAAGCGTACATAGAGATTGAAAGGATCAAACAAGATTCTCCAGTTGTTTGTACCAATAGATTAACGACAAAAATATGTTAGACATTTTTTCTCTAATTCCATTCAATGTATTCTTTATTAGCTCACAATCAAAATACATGTGTTTTTTCTCAAAAAAGGGCTGAATTTGTGTTTCAAACATTACAAACTTACTCATTATTGCTCAGATTTTACTTTTACAATACAGTCTTCTGTGCTATTAGCTTCTAACTCCAGTACACTACGTTCTATAGATCATTCAACAGGAATCTATCTGGTTTCAATAAACAAAATAATTATAAAAAATTGCACTTAGTTAATTTGTTCTTTGGAATATCAGTTTTCTTTAACGATCAGAAACCATTTTTTATTATATATTGAGAAATGAATCACATTCTGAGGCTGTTTGCAAACCCTCTACTCTTCATTTCTGCAACTCACAAACTCTTCATAACTACATTTTCTTTAATCCCCTCATCACTTGAACCTCTTTCTCACTCAGAAGCCTTCTGAAAACTCATTGTTTCTTAAACCCAAATGGTTTAATGGGATTGAATATGCTTTGGCCAGAGTAGACTGTGAGTAAATATTTTAACGAGAATTTGTGCCAAAGCATTAGAATGTATTTTGAAGAAAATAAGGAGAATGTAGAGATAATGTGATACAAAAAAAGACAAGTTGTGGGAACAGCAAAACCTGTGATCAATGGATATCAAAGGACATACCACATTGTACGAAGAGAGAAATATTAAACAGATATGGCAGATAATGAGGGTTGAAAAATCAGAAAATCTAAAGGAGTACGAATCATGGCAAGTGGAAATAAAAAGAAAATTTGGAGAACAAAAAAAAGTTATGAAGGATAATGTGTGTTGAATACAGAAAAACTAAATGTTTCTTTTGGATGTCCATTGAAGAGAAAAGGATAACAAGGTAAACTTTAAGGTCTATTAAGGACAACAACATAATTTGCCTGAGGAGCCAGGGATGTGATTTGTTTTCTAAGTGAATACTTTGTATCTGTGTTTACGAGTCAGAGTGATGATGTGGGGATAGAAATCAGGCAAAAGTGCTAATGATATACTTAAATAATTTTATACAGACAGAGAGAAGGTTCTGAATAGTTGGCAGGTGGAATGTATATTCATCTCCAGATTTGGATGAAATATAATCCAGGATGTTGAGCGAAGCAAGGGACAAAGTAACAGAGGCACTGGCATTAATTTTCAGTACCTCTCTGGTCACATGTTACGTGTCACAGGACTCGAACACAGTCAAGTTAGTGTCTTTATTCACAGGCGAGTGGAGGGGTGGGGGGAGCAAAAGATAACCAGGAAACTACAGATCAGTCAATCTCACCGCAGTGTTGGGAAACTATTCAGTGCAATTCTGAGGGACAAGGAAGGTCATTCCTGACGAATATGACAGTTTGTTTTCAAAGAGGTAACCAGATGTGTGCATATTGGCAATGCATTCAATAGAGTCTACTTGGCATTCAGAATGGCTTTTGATAAAGTACCACATGGGAGTCCAATGCGGAAGGGTAGACTCACTGGGATTCAAAAACATTCAGAAAGTTGGATCCAGAATTGCAGAGTAACAGGGACAAGGTGGTAATTGCCGACGGGTGTTTTTGGGTGTGAAGTACCATCTGCAATGGGATTCCTCTGAGACCATTATTGCTGTTTGTGGGAAAATAAATGAATCAGACTTGAATATATGAAAGTTGATCATGAAGTTTGTGGATGATACATAAGCTGGGGTGTAAATGGCAAGGAGGATTTCCGTCATTCAGAGCAGGATGGGCTGATCAGATTGGCTGATGAGTGCCAAATGGAATTCAATTGAGATAATTGTAAGTTGATTCCCTTTCACATGTCAAACATGGAAATGGACGAAATGATGAATGGCAGGACCGTGGGATACACCGATAATCAGAGGGATGTGGAGGCACATTTCCACCTTACTGTAGCAGGACAGGTGGATAAAATCGTTAAGGATGTTGGATAATGGCGTTTATTAGATGAGGTATAGATTTAACGAACAGGGTGGTTATCCTGGAACCATAGAAAAAGTTGGTTCCACAAAAAAATCGAGTATTTGTGCGATTCTGGAATCCATGTGGACAGGATGCTCTGGACAGGATGTAGAAGAAATATTCCAGAGTACTGCCTGAGCTGAAGAGCTCTATTTGTGAAAAGATATTTGGATAGGCTTGGTTTCCTTGGAGGAGAGAAAACTTGTGAGTGTGGGGGAGGCTCAGATACACGATTGAGACATATGAAATTATGAAGGGCATCGACAGGGTTGACAGTAAGAAAATGTTCTTTTGTGGAGAGATAAATGACCAAAGGACATACATATAAGGTAAGTGGCAGAATATTTCTGTAGCATGTGAGGAAATAAATGACTGTGTACACTGCAATGAACAAAGTTGTGGTAACACCAACTATAGTAATGAATATTTTGGGCTGCAATAGTAACAAAACTAATGACTATGCATTTAGCTCAGCTACCTCAGTAACTTCTCCACAACAACTTGGAATGTTACCCAGTCACATCTGTCCACAAAGCAGCAAAAAAAGAAATTTGGAAATCTACTCTGGCTACATAACGCCACATTTTCCATGCAACAATCATTTGCTGCAAGGTGCCAGCGAATTCATTTACTATTTGCTCTCAATCAGCAACAATCTGCTCACAGGTTCTCAGTTTATGTTCCTCCAGGGTTGTTATCACCAAATCTCATTGAAGTCTAAACATTATTATAATGGCTGTGGTTTCAAAGTTATGTCGATGTTACTGTCACTTCTGTAGCTTTTTGTCAAGGATGTCAAAACATCTAAGATATTTTCACGTCTATGAAAATCAATAGAATTCTAACCATTGGCTGAAGTCAACCTTATCATAAGGCAATATAGTTGTGATTGTATCAACATGATTACGTCTCATGCAGGATACCCCTCCAGATGTTCCTGTGTGCACTGTTAGAGGCACAACCATCTTCACCTTTTTCAGCAATAGCGTTCCTTTCAGTATAATGTTAAAATTGTGGATGTCATCTGTTGAACACTGCAAAGTTCAAAAGATGATGGTGTAGTTTCTGCCTGCAGTGAATATGAGGTAATATTTCAGTTGCAAATTAAAAAGAGCAGGTAATGTCTTGTCTTATAAGTGTGCCAAACAGGGTCCCTCTGTGAAGAGTCAACATAGTCTCTGCTGTTATCGTCATTATGTCATCCTTGACGAGACACCTGACTGCAAAACCCATATTCATGTTGCAAATAGACAAAGTCAAGATTTTGGAATAATGTTTTGGTAAATCATGTTCTGAACTCCTTACAAATGCTGTCTTTCCCAATGTTTAACATATGAATGCACGGACATTACAACAAGGAGCAAGAGTCAGCCAGTTGGCCCTTCACGCCTGCGCCATCATTCAATGAGATCATAGCGAATTTCACTTTAACGTCAACTGTACATCCTGCACATCCCAATGATCTTTCAAGACCTTTGAAATCACAAATCTATCCAAACCTACCGTACAGTGTTTAGATATTTTGCATCCATTGTGTTTTGTGGAAGGAAATTTCAAAGACTCAGAACCGTTTGAGAAAGGGAAAAGTGATTCCTCATATCTATGTCAAATGGGCACCATTCTCAATTATGACCCCCTAGATCTAGATTCGCCCAACCAAGGAAATGTGCTTTCAAATTCCACCCGTTGAAGTCTCCACAGGATCTTATATGTTTTAATTTAGTCATCCCTAAACTACGGAGGATACGGACATAACCTGTGGAGGCTTTCCTCGTGAGGGCATTCACGTGAAAAGCGTGAGGGCACCATATCAACTATGTTTATGTGCAGCTACAACTGCATTTGAGAATACCTCCATGATCTAAGGCAAATTAACTTGCTTTTTTGTTTTATTTTGTAAAGAAATGTCACGTTCAGTTCTTAGGATTAAGCCTGTTTCTCTACCTCTACATATTTTTTTCAACTCATTCATAGTTTCTTTGACCAATTGCTCAGTGGACTCATCCTGCATTACTAGAGGATTTTACACTCACCCTTATAGCTCATAGTGATTTCAGTGAGAAAGTATAATTGATGCCTTACTGTAATTTGTTAAGGATCCGTCAGCAGCACCTTCCAGACTAATGATTTTAAGACTTATTATGACAAGCTGCATGTATAAGCCAATATGATCCCATTTCTGTTGAAGATAAAGATCAAACAGACTTGTGAATGAATTGCGGAAAATATATATATTCTTAAAAATGAGACTAGTATAAATTAGAATTTTACTGTTAGATTTTTAAATTAGTTGTTTACAGTTTATTGTGAAGTGGCTAAAGGATTTCAGTGACAAAAATAGAAGAGTCTGAAATGTGAAAAATCGACAGCAGCTATTTAAGACCCTGGAATTTGGGAATCGACTGAGAAAAGAAAAAAACTTCTTTTTTCCCCATCGAACCACAGGTAACATTTTACATCGCTGTGATAGATCAGCTGTTTTAACAAGAACTCAACCGATTTTCAGTTATTTCTAGATTCAGTACAGGCCACAATCCTGAGAATGTTCTGAAGGTGTGGAACAGACAGGGAAACGTGATGTGTCAGGGACAAGAATCAGCAACGAAGCAGAGTGGGTGATCAATTTAGAACTTGCTGAATACGTACCAAATCTCAACGCCAATATGGTAGACATTTCATTCTCAGAGACAAGTCACGCATAAGTTGTCCTTTTGACCTTCATAAGACTGATATAAAAATTATGATAAGTAGGGTTGACTCTTGAACTCGTTGAACTGTTCACAGACAAATGTGTTGAAAAGCTTGATATGGACGGGTACTGGAGTCTACACTCTTCAATTTGCAAAAAAACATGTTGTGAGATCGGAAAAAAATCTTTTTTATACGAATATCATTTAGGATTATGGAGAGGATGGGAGTTGTGAGATGCCGTGGAAAACTGAGTTTGCCAAGAGCCCGGGATATGTAAGTCAACAGAAAATAAGCGTTATGTCATTAACGTAGAAACATTTTTCAATGCTCAAGTTAACCATTCATTTTGAGATGAGCTGAAAGAATAAAAAATAAACTGTTATCATGTTTCAAACTTAACTCAGGGTAGAATGCAGTTTTGTCATTTTTTTGACCCCTGACTCAATGCCAGTATGAAATAACGAAACGCCATGTATTGAGAACTCTATATAAAAACAATCCCCTTACATCAATTCAACGCCATTCCGGAATCCACGTGGGATGCATGAAAGTTACACTTAGTTGCTTGAATAGAAGAGTGCATTCAGTAAATATAATTTAAACTGAAATCAC
>JAHRHZ010000197.1:561568-586118 GCA_024137785.1 Ginglymostoma cirratum | reverse complement strand
GGATTAAAAATATTACTCTTCAAACCAATAGGCTCTTTTACGAAAACAATTGCTGGAAAAAACTCAGCAGATTTAGGAGTATCTGTGAAGAGAAAACAGAGTCAACGTTTCAAGTTCAGTGACCCATCTTCAGAATTGATTGGAGCTAGGAAAATGTTGTTAAATATACTGAAGACTGAATTTGGGTTGGGGGGCGTGGCGGTGAGGTGGAAGGGGAGGGAGTAAGGGACAAATGGATATGGAATCTGGGAGAGGAAACAGCAGCTCGACGGTCAAAGAAATGGATGATGGTAAGCATTAGAAAGAAAAGTATCTAATGGGGACCATTAGTTGGTGAGAATGGGTTGGCTGTGGTAAAAGCAGCCCATGTGATCCCATTCGTTTTCATCTGGCTTGTACTAGATTTTCAAGAGGAAATATTAGAGAGCCAGAGTCATACAGCACAGAAACAGACCCTCCTGTCCAACTTATCCATGCCAACCAAGTATCCTAAACTGAACTAATCCCGTTTGCTTCCATTTAGCCCATATCCTTCGAAATCTTTCTTATTCATGTACGTGACTAAATGTCTTTTAACTGTTGTAATTACCTCTACTACTTCCTCTGGCAGCAGCCTCTATGTGAGAAATTTCCTTCTTAAGTTCCTTTTATATCTTTCCCCTATCACGTTTAACCCATACCCTCGAGTTTTGGACTCCCCTGCACTCGGAAAACGATCTCTACTGTTAAACTTATGATTTTATAAACCTCTATATGATCACCCCTCAGCCTGTGACAACCCAGGGGAAAATGTCCCACGATATCCAGCCAGTCCTTATAACTCAAAGTCTCCAGTCCCAGCAACATCCTTGCAAATTATTTCCGTCCCCTTTTTGGTGCAACAACGTCTTTCGTATAGCAGGGCAACCATAATTATATGCAGTATTCTAAATGAGACCTCACCAATGGCTTGCACAGTCGTACATGATGTCCCAGCTCCTTCTGCACTGTTTACTACACCACCAATTTTGGTGTCATCTGCAAATGTACCAGCCATACGTCGTGTATTTTCATCAAATCATTTGTATAAATGATGAACAACAGTGTACCCAGAACAGATCCTTGCGGCACACAGCTGGTCACAGACCCTGTTCCAAATAACAATGTCTATCTGTCACCATCAAGCAAATTTAGTATCCATTAGCTATCTCTCCCTTGATCACAATTGGCCTGACCTTACTAGCAGACCACTATGTCCATATAGACGATGTTTACCATTCTGCCTTCATATATCTTCTTGGTAACTACTTAAAAAAAAACGCTCAGATTTGTGTTTCATGATTTTCTATGCAAAAAGCCATATTGACTACCCCTTATCAGTCCTTGCCTTTCCAAATGCATGTAAATCCCATCTCTCAGAATCCCCGACAGCAACTTACGCACCACTGACATCAGACTCGCTGGTCAATAGTTTCTTGGAATTTCATTGCAGCCTTTCTTCAAAAATGACGCAACATTAGCTGTTCTCCAATCTTCTAGCACCTCAGTTGCGGCTATCGATGATAAAAAAAATCGCTGCACGGGCCCTGCAATCTCTTCCTGAGCTTCCCACAATGTTCTGGGATACACTTGATTATGTCTCGTAACATTTAACCCTAACACAAACTTTAACTCAGTATGTTTGAATTGAAACATACACTACCACAATTCGAATACAATCACCAACTTTTGACCAACTGCGAGCGCATACCTTCCATTTGAGTTGTCGCCACAGCATTCATTGGGGGAGGGACAGATTTTGGGGCTGCTGATGGAATCAGTGCCTCCGGAAACGGAGGTGGGGATTCCCAGCCATCGCCATGTGCAGCATTCTAACTTTCCTCAAATGACGCTGTAATCACCATCTCCCTTAGGCTGAACCATTTGAAAACCACACATTTTTTTTGTAAGAGTCAATGAGATTTCAATTTATCAATCTTATCAATATCTTGATGGCACTTAGAGAGATCCTATTTTATCTGCCTACTTGATAGAGAACTTTGCCAGCAGTCTGTGCATTCATACATTTTTTCATTTAATTCGGTCGTGGCCCATTTGGCTGCATCTCGGTCACTGTTTGCTGTTTATACTTACTGGTAGGCCTTCTCATATTGGATCTGAAACTGGCCCATGTGCAGTATATTTATTTGACTCCTTTATTCCTGTTCTGACACTTTCCCACGTAACCTTTCGATCTGTCCACATAACAACATGTTCCTCACGTAACTTCTCAGTTTCTCCGTGTTTTTTTTTCAAATTTTTCCTTTAACTTCTCCAAATAACTGGCTACTGCTGTAGTTTTACCAAGCTTAGAAGTACACTTTCCATGCACTCTAAATGCTTCTTTCCAACATTTTTGATCTGTGGTTACAAACCCAGCATAGATTCACTGTGATGCTCATTTTATTTACATACCTACTTAATATCTTGTTCCATTCTTGGCCATCTGCCATTCTCTGTTCTTAATTCTCGAGGCGTCGTCTAAGACACATGGGAAGCGACAAGTTTCACTAGACAACTTCTGTAGTTTGTTTGTCACACTCGAAAAACACCCGATTTATTTCCAATTAGTGACCAATGCATTTCTATCCTCAGACATCCATTTAATTCTTAACCATCACATGCGACAGGTACCTCTTAAATCAGGTTCAGTCTAGATTTTTGATAAAATAAGGCTGGTGAGCTTGACTTCAGAACAACATAAGGTAACTTCTTATCAAAGTGCATCCAGGAATGCCAAAAATGTTACCCAAAAGGAATACTCAAACCCTTTTACCGAGGTTTTCTTCCCTTGCGGGACAGACAAAAGAAAAGGAGTCAACTCAGACTTTAATTAAACAAACACAGGAACAAAAACAAAGTTGCTGGAAAAGCTCAGCAAGTCTGGCAGCATCTGTGAAGGAGGAAACAGAGTTAACGTTTTGGGTCCGGTGACCATTCCTCAGAACTAGAACTGGACACCAGACCCAAAACGTTAACTCTGTTTTCTCCTCCACAAGTGCTGCCAGACCTGCTGAGCTTTTCCAGCGACTTTGTTTTTGTTCCTGATTTACAGCAGCCACAGTTCTTTTGGTTTTTACTAAATTAAACAAGGTTTTCTTTGTTTAACTGTTTCGATGCTAATACTCAATATAAAACATACATTTGTTACAACATTTGCTTCTTACTTCGACTAACTTAACTTGAAATTTAATTCACTTCAGTTATCTTCAATGTACCTTATTTTAACTCAACCCACATTTAACCCAAGCTCTAATATGGGCTTTATCAGTTTGGCTGGGAACAACTATTGCACCAATTCGAGAGAAGTAGCCAACGCTGCTCCACATGCAGATCTTGCCTCTGGGTTCTTTGTCTTCTCTAAAAATAACTTCAAGGCACATACTTTTCAAACTTGAAGGCTCCTCCTGCAAAATCCTTTCTACTACTGACTTTTACCCCGAATGCGTTCCTCCTTCTACAAACTTCTCTGGTCTTCAACTAATGAAATTACCGAGTCTGATAACAATGTTCAATCCCATCCAATGGTGTTTACTGGTAAACAACTCCCAAATGTTTATACCAAGTCATAAGCAGGCACATTCCATAGTAAATAAAAGGTAATATGATTCCAGCATGTCTGACAGACCAAGATGACACCTTTCATATTTGGTCAGCACAGGAAACTATAGGGCACAACATGTTCTAGTTGCAGTCTTAACCTAAACCAGAGTTTAAATTAGCTTAAACAAAATTGCCAGCATGCGTGATTGTAAAACTTAATGAGTTCAGTAGCCTTGAGCTCCCTTCCCCCTCTCTATTTCCGAAGAAGGGTTCCGAACCAAAATGTCAACTTTCCTGCTCCTTTGATGCTGCCAGGCCTGCTGTGCTCCTCCAGCTCCATACTGTGTTATCTCTGACTCCAGCATCAGCAGTTCTTACTATCTCTGTTGGAGTGCCCTCTAATGATGACCAAGTGCCATCCAGTTGGGTGGGTCTTGCCCCAGGAGCCCCTACATTGACTCCAAGCCAATTAAATATGGTAGCATGCAGTCAAGCAAGGAGAAGGAAACTTGCAACTGATTATCACCTTCTGTCCCCACGTTAACCACACTCCCCCACCCCATCCCACTTAATGAAGCAAGACATTTCCATGAAGAACACAAGTTACAAGAAGCAATGAAAGTGTAACGGACTGTGTGTACGGATGTTTATATCCAACAATCAGAGTGACTCCTTAGCACTGGTATTAATCAACACAGCCGGTTCTATAGGATACTTTGCTAGACTCTGTCGCAGAACAGGATTTAATGACAAAAGGAAATAACAGAGGGGAAAACTGTATTTATTTCATTTGCAACAAGTTAGCAGATTTTGCCACATCTATGTTTGCTCATAGTAGAATGGAATAGTAGGACCACTAGATATCTCTTGCAACAATGTTGTTCCATCTTCACATGAGAATAGAGTTCAGCATGTTGTCTCGCACCACCCCTGTGTGAAACAGATTTCTTTGTAACATGCTCAACAATTAAGAACTGGGAAAGTGAGAAGATAGGGTATGTATGAGATATGTATATGTATGTATGAGATAGGGTATGTATGTATGTATGTATGTATTTCATGAATCATAGAAAATACGTGCGAGAGGACCATTCAGCCCTTCAAGCCTGCACTACCTTTCAATACAATCGTAGCTGATCATGCAATCTCAGTATCCCATTCGTGCTCTCTCCCCATATCTCTTGATCCCTTTAGCTGCAAGGGCCATGTCCAGCCCCCTCTTGAATATATCTAATGAACTAACCCCAACAGCTCCCTGCTGGAGAGAATTCCCACAGGCTGACAACACTAAGTAAAAAACAATTCTTCCTCATTTTAGTCCTGAATGGCTTACCCTTATTCCTAAACTGTGACCCCTTGTTCTGGATTTCCCCAACATGAGTAACATTCTTCCCACATCTAGTCTGTCCTGTCCTATCAAGATTTTATGTTTCTATGAGATCCACCCTCATTCTTCTAAACTCCAGCCTAGTTTTAAAGCCCAGCCTAACAAATCATTCCTCACATGTGAGTCCTGTCATTTTAGTAAACCTCCAATGGACTCCCTCAACAGCAAGAATGTCCTTCCTCAGACTAGCAGACTAAAACTGCACACAATACTCAAATTGTGGCCTCACTAAGGCCCTGTATAACTTCAGCAAGACGTCCTTACTCCAATAACTTGCTATAAAGGAGAGCAGGTCATTAGTTTTCCTCGCTGCCTGCTGCACCTGCATGGCAACCTTCAGCAACTGTTCCTTCATGACACCTAGGTCTGGTTGCACCCCACCTTTTCTTAAACTGCTACCAGTCAGATAATATTCTGCTTTCCTGCTTTTGTGACCAAATTGGGTAACTTGACATTTGTCCACATTATACTGCATTTGCCAAGCATTTTCCACTCAGTCTGTCCAAGCCATCCTACAGCCATTTAGTATCCTCCGTACAGCACACCCTGCCACCCAGCTTAGTGTCATTTGCAAATATGGCACTCAATTCCTTTGTCCAAATCATTAATGTATATTGTAAACAGTTGGGGCCCGAGCACTGAACTCTGCAGCACCTCACTCGTCACTGCCTACCATTCTGAAAAGGATCGGCTTATTCCAACCCTGCTCCCTGTCTGATAATCAGTTCCCTATGCATGTCATTACACTATCTCCAATACCACTTGTTTTGCTTACTAATCTCTTGTGAGTGGTTAACTGGTTGCCGAGGAAGTTGTGTGGTCAGAAAACATGCTCTATCTTTGATTATCCAAGACCTCCATTTCTGTTTCCAGCAGCAGGAAGAGCGGGAGCTTGGACCAGGGGCCGGTCGGGAAAGGGTGAGTCACTGATTTAAAACTTTAAGCAGCAGCAGCTCCTCGGAAAGCAGTGGTTTCTCGGAAAGGAGAGATTTTTTTTCCCTCTCAGCTATATAAGTGAGTGTTTTCTAAACCCGAGACCCTACCCTTGTAGGGTTTCCCACCTATCCACCTCCTCTAACCTTATACACCAGGGACAAATCAGGTAAGCTTCTCTTCTTTGTTTTTACTTTCTGATAAGGGGACTAGCAGGGATGGCAATGCAGGGAGAGGAATGTTCCTCCTGCAGGATGTTTGAGGTGAGGGATGCCATTAGTGTCCCGTCCAAGTACACTTGCAGGAAGTGCACCCAACTCTTGTTCCTCCAAGACCGCGTTAGGGAACTGGAGCGGGAGCTGGATGAACTTCGGATCATTCGGGAGGCAGAGTCTGTGATAGATAAGAGTTACAGGGAAGTAGTTACTCCTAGGCACGAAGAAAGCTGGGTAACTGTTAGAAGGGGGAAAAAACAGTCAGCGCAGGGATCCCCTGTGGTCGTTCCCCTGAAAAACAAGTATACTGTTTTGGATACTGTTGCGGGGGACGACTTACCAGGGGCATGTACTGGGGTGCAGGTCTCTGGCACAGAGTCTGTCCCTCTTGCACAAAAGGAAAGGAGGGAAAGGAGGAGAGTGTTAGCCATTGGGGACTCAATAGTTAGAGGGCCAGATAGAAGATTTGTTGGGAACGAAAGAGACTCACGGTTGGTGTGTTGCCTCCCAGGTGCCAGGGTCCGTGATGTCTCGGATCGTGTCTTTGGGGTCCTGAAGGGAGAGGGTGACCAGCCCCAAGTCGTGGTCCACAAAGGTACCAACGACATAGGTAGAAAGAGGGATAGGGATGTAAGGCAGGATTTCAGGGAGCTAGGGTGGAAGCTGAGAGCTAGAACAAACAGAGTTGTTATCTCTGGTTTGTTGCCCGTGCCACATGATATCGAGGCGAAGAACAGGGAGAGATATCAGCTGAACACATGGCTGCAGGGATGATGCAGGAGTGTTTCAGCTATATGGATAATTGGGGCTCATTCTGGGGAAGGTGGGACCTCTACAAACAGGGCGGTCTTCACTTGAATCAGAGGGGTACTAATATCCTGGGTGGGAAATTTGCTAGTGCTATTCGGGTGGATTTAAACTAGGTCAGCAGGGGGATGGGAACCTGTGGTGTAGTTCCAGTACACAGGAGGATGAGAATAGGGAGGACATGGACAGGATTTCACCATCACAGGAGTGTGCTGGCAGACAGCAAGCTGGTTTGCAGTGTGTCTACTTCAACGCCAGGAGCATCCAGAATAAGGTAGGTGAGCTTGCAGCATGGATAGGTACCTGGGACTTTGATGTTGTGGCCATTTCAGAGACATGGATAGAGCAAGGGCAAGAATGGATGTTGCAGGTTCCAGGGTTTAGATTTTTCATAAAGATCAGGGAAGGTGGTAATAGAGGGGGAGGTGTGGCTTTGTTAGTCAAGGACTGTGTAACAGTGGCTGAAAGAACGTTTGACAAGGACTCGTACTGAGGTGGTACGGGCTGAGGTCAGAAACAGGAGAGGAGAGGTCACACTGCTGGGAGTTTTTTATAGGCCTCCACAAAGTTCCAGGGATGCGGAGGAGAGGATTGGCAAAACGATTCTGGGCAGGTGTGAAAGGAACAGGGTGGTCATTATGGGAGACTTTAACTTCCCCAACATTGACTGGAAATGCTATAACTCTAGTACATCGGATGGATCAGTTTTTGTCCAATGTGCACAGGAGGGTTTCCTGACACAGTATGTCGAAGGGCCGACAAGAGGGGAGGCCACACCGGATCTGGTACTTAGTAATGAACCAGGAGTTTGATTTAGTGGTAGGTGAGCACTTTGGAGAGAGTGACCATAATTCAGTTACATTTAGTTTAGCGATGGAAAGGGATCGGAACATGCCACTGGGCAAGCATTATAGATGGGGGAAGGGCAATTATAATGCGATTAGGCAAGACTTAGGAGAGAAAGAATGGGGTAGCAAAATGCAGGGGATGGGGACAATCGAAATGTGGTGCTGGTTTAAGGAACAGGTATTGCGTGTCCTTGGTAGGTATGTCCCTGCCAGGCAGGGAGGAAGTGATAAGATAAGGGAACCGTGGTTTATAAAAGAAATTGTATCTCTTGTTAAGCGGAAGAGGGAGGCTTACGTGACATTGAGACGAGATGGCTCAGATGAGGCGATGGAGAGTTGCAGATCAGCTAGGAAGGATTTAAAGAGAGTGTTAAGAAGAGCAACGAGGGGACATGAGCAGTCATTAGCAGGTAGAATAAAGGAGAACCCTAAAGCTTTCAATAGGTATGTGAGGAATAAAAGGATGACTAGGGTAAGAATAGGGCCAGTCAAAGACAGAAGTGGGAAGTTGTGTGTGGACCCTGTGGAGATTGGAGAGGTGCTAAACGAATATTTCTCATCTGTTTTCTCTCAGGAAAAGGAGAATATTGTAGAGGAGAAGACTGAGATATGGGCTATTAGACTTGAAAGGATTGAGGTTAGTAAGAAGGAGGTGTTATCAATTCTCGAAGGTGTGAAGGTAGATAGATCCACTGGGCCGGATGGGATTTTTCCGAGGATTCTCTGGGAAGCTCGGGAGGAGATGGCGGAGCCTTTGGCCTTGATCTTTGAGTCGTCATTAGCTACAGGTTTAGTACCAGAGGACTGGAGGATTGCAAATGTTGTGCCCTTGTTCAAGAAGGGCAGTAGAGATGACCCAGGTAATTATAGACCGGTGAGCCTTACGTCTGTTGTAGCAAAAGTTTTGGAAAGGATTATAAGAGATAGGATTTATAATCATCTAGCAAGCAACAATTTGATTGGAGATAGTCAACATGGATTCGTCAAGGGCAGGTCGTGTCTCACAAACCTCATTGAGTTTTTTGGGAAGGTGACCAAGCATGTGGATGAGGGTAGGGCAGTTGATGTGGTGTACATGGACTTCAGTAAAGCCTTTGATAAGGTTCCACATAATAGGCTATTGGAGAAAATGCGGAGGCATGGAATTGAGGGAGATTTAGCAGTTTGGATTAGAAACTGGATTTCTGAAAAAAGGCAACGAGTGGTGGTTGATGGAAAATATTCAGCCTGGAGTCCGGTTACTAGTGGTGTGCCACAAGGATCTGTTTTGGGACCACTGCTGTTTGTCATTTTTATAAATGACTTGGACGCAGACATAGGTGGATGGGTTAGTAAGTTTGCAGATGACACTAAAGTCGGTGGAGTGGTAGATAGTATGGAAGAGTGTTGCATGTTGCAGGGAGACTTGGATAAACTGCAGAATTGGGCTGAAAGGTGGCAAATGGAGTTCAATGCAGATAAATGTGAGGTGATTCACTTTGGGAAGAATAATAGGAAGGCAGAATACTGGGTCAATGGAAAGATTCTTGGTAGTGTGGATGTGCAGAGGGATCTTGGTGTCCAGGTACATAGATCCCTGAAAGTTGCCACCCAGGTTGATAGTGCTGTTAAGAAGGCATACGGTGTGTTAGGTTTCATTGGTAGAGGGATTGAGTTCCGGAGCCGTGATGTCATGCTGCAACTGTACAAAACGCTAGTGCGGCCTCACTTGGAATATTGCGTACAGTTCTGGTCGCCCCATTACAGGAAGGATGTGGAAACATTGGAAAAGGTGCAGAGGAGATTTACCAGGATGTTGCCTGGTCTGGAGCGAAGGTCTTATGAGGAAAGACTGAGGGACTTGGGTCTGTTCTCATTGGAGAGAAGAAGGCTAAGAGGGGATTTAATAGAGACATACAAAATGATCAGAGGATTAGATAGGGTGGACAGTGAGAGTCTTTTTCCTCGGATGATGACGTTGGCTAGTACGAGGGGGCATAGCTGCAAATTGAGTGGTGACAGATTTAAGACAGATGTCAAAGGCAGGATCTTTACTCAGAGAGTGGTAAGGGCGTGGAATGCCCTGCCTGCCAATGTAGTTAACTCAGCCACATTAGGGGCATTTAAACAGTCCTTGGATAAGCATATGGATGATGATGGGATAGTGTAGGGGGATGGGCTTAGATTAGTTCACAGGGCGGCGCAACATCGAGGGCTGAAGGGCCTGTTCTGTGCTGTATTGTTCTATGTTCTATCTTCTCCACACCTGGTTTCTTATTTCTCACTCTCGTCCTACTTGTACGAGCAATTCAATGCAGTGCTTCTAGGGTTTAGTTAGCTCAGTTAGCTCGATGGCTGTTTTGTGATGTAGAATAATGCCAGCAAATGTGGGTTCAATTCATTGGTTCAGATCACACCTTTTCAATGTCTCCCCTCATCTGAGGTGTGACAACAGCCAAGTTAAACAATACAGTCCTCTCCCTAAGAAAAAACGGTCCCATGGTCGTTTGAGACAATGGCAACGTCACGTTTAATTTATAATTGATTTAAATAATGCAGTGGTACTCTGAGAAACAGGCGCATGTTTGCTAAAAATCTAGAAAACTGACTGAAGTTTAGAAACTGCATTTGTGTGCAACATCATTTTACATTACCAGTATGACTCCATTAATGCAGCAGATGTAATTATTCTCAGATATTAGGCTTCAGGAATATTCCAAACTTCCAAACTGCAACAGCGCTATCAAATAACAGAAATGAAAAGATGATTAACAATGCATCAACAACCATGTAGTAATGAGATTACTATCAATCTGTGAATTAATAAGGTAAGATCCATGACCTTAGATGTAAAACATGTAAGACGAATTGACGGACAAACCTGTCAACTTAGAATGAAATCTCAAGGCAACTGTATAAGGTGACTTGGCATCTTTATTTAAGGCAAGATAACATTCCATTGGGTGCAGTTCTGAAAAAGTTCACTATGATGATCCCTGGTCAGGAAGGATTAACTTTTGAGTAATCGCTCAGGAGATTGGAAATCTACTCACTGGAGTTTATAAGAAAGGGAGGTGATTTCATTGAAACATATATGATTTCTAACGTGATTGACAGCGTAAATGCTGAAAGGAAGTTTCTCCTTAGGATCAGACAGTATAGTCTCTCGAATGAGAGAGCACCAATGTGACACAAAAGCAAGGAGGAATTATTATCTTAGAGAGTGGCGAGTCTTTGAAATTTCTTGCCACAGAGATCTGTGGGGACAGTCCTTGTACATATTTAAGGTTAAGATAGATAGATTCATGATCAATAGGATAATCAAGGGTTACTGGGAAAATGCTGGAAAATGGACGTGTGGAATGTCAGATCAGCCATGATCCAACTGGATGGTGCAAAAGGCTCACGAGGTCGAATGTTGTCTGTGGTTCCTGTTTCTTATGGTCTTATGGAAACATTGAAAAAGCTTCAGGGACTGTATTCTTATCCCACATTCCATGAGTGATTTCTGATAAGCTGCAGGTAGTAGAGAATATCAGAATAAAGTTGACCTCATTTTATTTTAACTGAGATCACCAGAATAAGGCAGGATTTTTTGCTACTTCCTCGCATTTATTGGCGTTTCTGGAGCACTTTTTAAAAAAAGGTAAAACAAATATGTTTTTTCTTCAATATGATTTCTTTCCTGTTGGCCTGGTCCTTTGATCTACGCGACCAGCAGAGCTAGTGAGGTCGGAAAATTTAAGGTAAGTACGAGAATTCGATGCATTGTCTTCCATCTTTTTATTTCTTTCTCTGACATGATTATTCATAATAGAGTCAATGGTGTAGAAGTAATTTCACCATAAACGAAGCACAGCAGTCCATTATTTTGATCCATTGTTCTTGCGGTGCATCTTTCATACCCCATACGTTCAATTGTGGAATTTGCGATCACTTGTAAAATGGGATGGAATCCAGTCTCAAAAATAGTAACCACGAATATTGCCAGTGATTCTAAAAGTCCACCTTATTCACGAATGTGCTTTATTGAAGAAGGCCTGTTATCTTAACCTAGTCTGGTTTATTTGCATACTCAAAGATATGTGTTTTAATTTTAGACGCTTCCTGAAAAGTCACAAAAATGAAACACTGGCATTGCAACCTAAGTTCACATCTATGAAATTAATTTTTAAAAAGTTATTTTGAGTCACTGCTAAAAATCAACCTTTCAACAACATTGCTTTCTATCAGCTAATGAGATTTTCTTTAAGGTTGTGAACAACAGACAGAAAGTGGAATATACTTATGTTTGAGCATTCGTCGCGAATATTCTATGATAATACTTTCAAGGTAAATCTAGCATTATATTTTTGAAGTAGAAGACTGGGAGCACCTCGTGGAGGAGATTGATTTAGGAGCATTCCTATGACTCGTATTTACTATTTTCAGTTGCCCAGTTGTCACTGAAATTCCCGGGTTCTCCCTCGCTTGCATTTGTGATTTCATGTGTCATTTATGTTGTGTTTGTCAAGACCTTGCTTTACAACTCGTGATCAGTAGTACAGTCTAAAATGAGGTGCAAATACTCAGATTCTGTGAAAAAATTAAATAAATTCTGAGTAAGTTGGCCAGAGGGCTTGGAGAATGAATGTGGAATTAATGGCATATGGTCTTTAAGGCATATAAAATGTTATATAATGAAATTTATAAGGTGAGACTGAGAGATGTAGTCGATGATTGTTTGATAGCACTAGTTTTGTATCTTGCATTTCGATGAATATGTGGATAAAATTCAAAAATGGGATCCTTGCTTTTGTTGTTCCATCGGAAATCTGATACCTTATGTGGGACCAATGTCCCCTGAGGGACTGCATCAATTCAAGAAGCTACCCCATTTATGTTCGAAAGGTCAGTTATGTGACAATCTGTTCTCTTTTGGCTGGTTCGAATTACTTATTACAGAAAACAATGCTACAGTTATGAGTTTTCAGTCATAAAATGGGGAGGGGCAGCCTTCAATAAGCATTCCCCGAGTCTAGGGACAACAAATTCTAAGCGCTGTGTTATCAACTGTCATTTTAAATATACGTGTACAAGTTTCTATTAAAATTAAACATAAGACCCACAACCGTTATCGTTTTTTAACGTTCCCTGTAATATCTAAGGTAGCGATAGTATGGCCTGTTGCCTTGTTTAATTGCACACTTAAACCTTTCCTCTTTTGAGATTAAAGGATAAAGAACAATTCGTCACATTAAAAATAATACAAACTCTTGGCACTTTTTTTTTAGAAATAACCCTGCGCCATTCAAGACATTTGTGCTTTGCTGTCAGTGAATGTGGTCAAACAAACTGTCCACAGGGTTGGGGTGGCTCAGTAGCTCAGTGGTTAGCACTGCAGCCTCACAGTGCCAGGGATGCAGGTTCTGTTCCAGCCTCAGGCAACTGTCTGTGTGGAGTTTGCACATTTTCCCCATATCTGTGTGGGTTTTCTCTGGGTGCTCCAGTTTCCTCCCACAGTCCAAAGATGTGTAGGCTAGGTGGATTGGCCATGCTAAATTGGACAGGTCTGGGTGGGATGCTCCAAGGGTCAGTGTGGACTTGTTGGGCCAAAGGGCCTGTTTCCACACTGTAGGGATTCTAAGAGTCTGTTTGGAATTGAATGGCACACAGGATTAGATACATTTTATGACAAAAAAGTGATGCATCTACATTGGCTTACTAACTGAAAATTTCACTTATTGCCATTCATTTGCATGTCCTCGTAATATTGTATTTGTTTTTCTTTTGAAACAACAGTCTTTCTCCAGTCTAAATTCGCAGATTGTAGCTATCTCTGGCACAAATACCAGCAGTGATTTCTGACCTGTCGCACCTTTCGTCTCGGCCATTTGTGTTTTTTTTTCCATCACATTCTTGTTACTCAGAACAATGAATTTAGAAGTGTGCCCTTTCATTCTGGAATGTAATTATGAGTGTAACCAATTTATCATAACTATATGAAGCTCCCTCATGATTTTCGATATCTCTCGTAGATCAACGTTTCTCCAAAGGCATTTCCCAAGTTGTGACAATCATCCTTTTAATTTAAATTGGGATATGAACCAAATGCCAGTATTGGCACAGTTTAGCGTGTTTTGGTCAGCATACACACGGCAAGCCAAAGGACCTGTTGCTATGCGGTATGACTCTATAAATCCACGACACTTCAGCCTTGGAAATCTTGTCATTGTTGGGCCACTGAGGACATCTACATGTGGTACCAAAACTTGTCATGCAATGGTAGACCGTGCAAGTCTCATAAAATACCAGGGGTGTCATATCTTTAGTTAATCACTCACTGAAAATGACCTACCGTACTTATTTTGATTTCAGCATATGTAAACACAGATCTCTCTATTCCTTCAGATGCTTCAGACCTATTTAGTTTATTTCATTTTCATCATCTTAATTTTACCCCAAAAGATTGAATGCTCTCTTATTTCCCACTGTCATTTTTATCTGTCATGTATTCACCTGTTCCAGCAATTACCTATGTCTTCAGATGATCTAAATATTCTTTTAACTGTTTCAAAGGCATCAGGTGTCCTATCACCTACAAATGCTGATATTCTGCTCAGTTATTTTGTGACTTGATAGGTTTAGGATAATAGATTTCGATTTTATTGTCACATTTACTAAGTACAGGAAGAGAGGAGTGTAGTGCAAAATGTACAAGGTCGCCATTCTCCGCCGCTGTCTTACTATACAAAGGGCGGGATTAAAACCAGAAGTAGAAATAAAGGAAACAGCAAACAGAAAAGGAAACATGCAAATCATTTCCCCACCTCTGCAATGAGCCCTGGCAGCCAGAAAAACAAAGATACCAAATCTGTCCTTCAGTTTGCTAACACTGGAACACTGTCCAGACTGGAACAGCATCGCTTTTGCCACCAGGTACCCAGGCCCAACCATGTCGTGGAGTCTCTCCACCCCTGTTGGAACTACGTCACCATTTCGTTGGTGCCATCTTGCCTCCACCGATGTTGTCAATACCATGCGTCTGCTGAAGCTGCCCTGCCCCGAATTAGGCTGAACCCCAAAGTGGGCCTGCCACGCCGTACCAACTAGGGCCTATTTGTGTCTTACATTGCTGGCGCTGCCTCGCTGCAAAGGGACTCAACACTGCAGACTCTCCGGGAAGGGGACAGATGCAGTCAAAAAAGGAAAGAAAGAAAGAAAAAGAGAAGAGCAAAATAAGGAAAGAAAAGACGAAAAAGGCAGAGGGAAGTGGACGAATCCCAGGAAGGTTTTCTGAAGTGCCATTCAGCCACCTCCATGTCTGTGTTCACACTGTCTTTTTATACGCTGTGGGATGTAATATAAATACTGATAATTCGCCAAAATCCGTCAATAGTTACAAGCAAACCTGTTTTGCGGTTTCTATGTTAGAATTATTTGATAGTGCTTCAAGGCAACAATAACGCAGAAATTCTCCCCACACCATCATTTTTTTTCTCTCTCAGGAAACCAACAACTTGATCCACGAAAGTTCCTTTGTGTATTGTATCTGCTACTTTTCAGAAGATTTGCATTCGAAATAAAACCATTTGATTTGCTTGTGTTTTCCTGTTTCCAAGGTGTATTTTTTCTTCTTGCTTTTCAAGCATCTGTTATGGGTCATTTTGTGGCTGCCTGTTTGCTCATAAAGAAAACTGATAAGAATTAGTTGTGTTATGGTTGAGTTTCAGCAAAACCAAGCGAAACACCAGTTACAGTTTCATACCATAGTTGAGTATATTCCCTGTGTGTTCATAAACCGGGTAAAACTACCAAAATCTGAGAGATATTTTCCTTTTGGAGAAGAACGTTCCTGTGCATCTTGCAGAAACAGAACAAGTCTATTGTTTTATTCAGAAAGAATAGGACTATCCAATCTCACATCAAGGATGATTCAGTAATTATGGGAATTGTTCCAGAACTCTGGTAACAGGGATACCTTTCTTATCCTGGAACTGGCTGTTGGGGAAGGAGTTTTTGTAACTCTAAAAGCTCAAACCAGGCAGGTATGTCAATATTGATTACAAGATCAAAGTGATTTTGGGACATTAAAGCAGAGCCAGCCAATGGAAATACCTTATGAAATTTGCAAGATCTGGAGTGACAAAGCAGCAGCTGCTCGCCTGCCATCTGTGAACCGAGGAGGAGCAAATTTTATGGGAAGTACTATGGACATAGACATTTTCCAAAGCAGGGAGAGAAAGAAAAAAAAACTGAAGCAAAGGAAGCCTGGAATATTACAGATGAGCAGACAACCTAAAAAGTCAACAGCATCTTCTCGTATTTAGAGAAAGAGCAGAGTATTTTTAGACAAGGAGGCAGATGATTGGGGATACATTTCACCTAGGGGAAGGGCTTCCTACTGTGCGGTTGGACCTTAATAGCCTCTTGAGACAGGAAAAGCCAAAGGATGACGAACAGGTTGAGGATAAACAGCTATACAAAACAAAAGAGCATGCCATCCTCAAACACCTGTAGTTCACAGAAGTATATTGGTTATTGTTGAAAGTAAAAAGGAAAGGTTGAAAATAAGATAACACAGTGTAGAGCTGGATGAACACAGCAGGCCAGGCAGCATCAGAAGAGCAGGAAATTTGACGTTTCGGGTCTGGACACTAATTCAGAAGTGGGGAAGGGGAAGGGAGCTCAGAAATAAATAGAGAGGAGGGAATGGGGCTGGGTAAGATGGGGGGATAGTGATAGGTGAGGGCAGATAGGGAGTGGTGGGGATTGGTCAGTGAGGTGAGAGGGGCAAATAGGTGGGAGAGAAGGTGGACAGGTTGTATCAGGTCAAGGAGGTGGGGATGAGAGGGGGGGTTGGTCATGGGATAAGGTGGGGAGATTTTGAACTGTTAAAATCCACATTGGGCTGTAGGCTTCCGAGGCCTGCTATATTCCTCCAGCTCCACACTGTGTTATCTCTGACTTCAGCATCTGCAGTTCTTACTATCTCCAAGGTTGAAAATAAGTAATGCCGCATTCTTTGGACTCACTCAACTCCACCACACGCATTACTATGCCTTTTTTTCCTTGATGGAATTTGTATGGAATGTGAGATTTGATGACAGTCATATTACTTCCAAGCTTTATACATGACATTATGAGTACAACAACAGAAATTGGATTTCGATTTCCATGAATGACTTTGCATTGCACTTCACTGAAGGCATTTATGTGATTGCATTAATAACATGAGTGAGGGGTCGCTTAAGTAAATGAATAAATTCATTTCTGAATTTTCTCTGCGATGCTGCATAAATAAAGGTGTTGGTGCAAGCACTCAAGCATCTTAGCATATACCCAGACTGTTCTGCAATGGTGAAAGAATCATTGTAATTTGTTTCTAAAAATTGAACCTCTGTAAAATGCACAGATATGAAACATGTAAAACTGACCATCCATAGAATTATAAAATTGGCAGATATAACAAGTAACAAAATTATAGATTTCCTTCGATTCTCTATTTCTTGATCAGGGCGATTTTCAACAGTCATCTTTCCTCGCAGTCCACTCCTCACTCTATTGGCAAATACAATATTTCTAATGGTCAATGAGTTAAGCATGACTATCAGCAGAAAAGGTACAAACGGTGTTAGAATAGTTTCAAGTAACCAAAACGCTCTCCATATCGGCACATTATAAATGTTTGATCTTATGCCGCAGGACCATGGCAGATTGTCAATTATTTCCCTGGGTTCATACACAAAATAGACTGGAATATTTTCCAAAATGCTAAAGAAACACATTATTGATACCATAAAAGCAGCAGTCCTCTCTGTGCAATATTTTAGTCGTAAAGACTGGTAACAAATTGAGATATATCGATCAAAGGTGAAGGCCACAGTTAACCAGACAGACAAATCAATGGAAACAAAAAGTAAAGCTAGATTGAGACTACAGATTGGAGTGTAATTCAGAAACGAATATGGAAAATATGAATCTTTAATTTCATAAAGAATTACTTCAAATATGAGCACCATTAAGTCACCCACTGCCATGCTCATCAAGTAGTAGCTGATGCATTTGGAGAGGCCACACTTTCCCCGGTAGAGAATGAAGATTGTCACCAAATTAGCTGTAAACAGAACAAAATTAAATGAGCAAATTTGTTAAATCCAAGAAGATAATGAAAATTTTCGGCTGTTCTACAGGATGCTGCCCCCATTGAATTTTCACGTGTATCTTCAGAGGATAGATAAATAAATAAATAAAAAGAAAAGTGGTTCATCAAGCTTAATTTGCCACTTCTTGGCTAATTTTGGTTACTCAAACAATTTCTTATCTATCTTGCTGCTATTTTTTTTTAAAATTTCATGAAATATCATAGACACCTCTCAAATTTGTTGAATTCAGTTCATATTATTGAAGTGTAATTCAGTAATGTGAGTAATGAGTTAATTTATTTGTTATTATTGGTGTTAGTACTGTTATCAATCTTTAGATTGATATAATAACGGAATTTATGTTTTAATTTTTACCCTAACTTATTTCTTGAACACTCAACATTAGAAATTCAACAAGAAATAGTGTGTTTGATTCTTCAAACATTTCCTACTATTCAATAAGATCAAGACTGATCTTGAATGCCTCCTTCTTGCTCCCCAGTTGGCCTTTGATTATTTTCCGAAACAAGAAGTTTTCTAGATATGTAAAACAAAAGCAGAAATTACTGGAGAAACTCAGCATGTTCTTTGGAGACAAAGCAGGGTTAACGTTTTCAGTCATGATCTTCATTCAGAGATGCAGAAAAATAACTAGACTCAAAAAGTTTGCGCTGCTTTCTTTGCACAGATACGGCCAGGCCTGCTGATTTTTGGATAAATTTCTGTTTAAGAATTTACCTATCCTTGTTTTTTTCTTAGTTAATTACCCCACATAATTGCTTGAGTTCTAATTTCAAGTAGCCAACTTAGGGAAAGAAAAACCTCCTCTTCACTTCCGTGTAACTTTCTATACATTTATGAAAAAAGGTGATCGTTATTTAAACAATGGTGCCATCAAATTTTGGATTCACATTGCCAAGGCCATTCTGGATTTTGTAAACCTCAATTAAATCACCAAACTTGTTGAAATACATTTAGAACATGAATTCAGGCTATCCTCATCGAGCAACCTACCCATTGCAGTTATGAATTCAGAAAATAAACTGAAAAAGACAGCAGGTAGATAGCAGTACCCCCATAGAACATAAAACACAGAACGCTGCAGCACAAGACCGGGACCTCTAGTTCATGATGTTGTGCCAATCATGACGTCACATTAAACTAATCCCTTCTGCCTTACTTTTGTCCATATCCCTCTATTCCTTGCTTTCCTTTTATTTATTGAAAGGATCCTTTAATTCACCAATTGTATCTGCCTCCACCACTATCCCTGGCATCACATTCCAGACTCCTGCCACTCTCTTTGTTAAAAAAAAAACTTGTGGACGCATCTCCTGTGAAACATTACCCCTCTTGCATTAAATGCTTGTCCCCATCTGCTCAACTCTGGGAAAATATATTCGTACCATCACCCTATCTATGCTATTCATAATTTTATAGAATCTCATAATTCTATCAAGTCTCCCCTCAGTCTCCACCGCTCCAAAGAAAGCTACCCATACTTTTCTAGCCTCTCCTTATAGCTCACGCCGTCTAATCCAGGTGGAACAATTATAAACCGATTCTGCACCCTCTCCGTTGCCTCGACAGCCTTCCTGTAATGTTGTGACCAAAATGTGGCGACCTAAGAGTGGCTTAAGTGAAGTCTTATAAAGCTGCAAAAAGATATCCTGACAATTGTTCTCAATTCCCCAACCAATAACGGCAAGTTTACCATATGCCTTCTTTACCAATTATGGACTTGCGTGGCCACTTTCAGATCAGTATGGACATGAACATTCTGTACATTAATGTTGTTTAGGATCCTGCCATTACCTTTTCCTTTACATTTGATCTGCCAAAGTGTACACCTCACACTAACCCGGATTAATCTGCAATTTTTCTGCCAATATATTCAACAGATCTATAACTCTTCATCTTCTTTGAAAATCTTCTAAATTATCCATAACTCCACCGATCATCATGTCATCTACAAAATAACTAAACCTTCTACCTACATATTCATCCAAGTCATTTACATAAATATTACAAACAATAGGGATCCCAGGACTGATCCCTGTGTAACACTACTAGTCGCTGACCTTCATCCTGAAAAACACCCTGCTACCATTACACTCAGCTGTCTATGCACAAACCAATTTTGAATCTAAGCAACCGAGAAACCATGGATCCCATGCATCTCAGTCTTCTGGATGAGCCTGCCTTGAGAGACCTTGTTGAAAGCCTTGTTAAAATCCCTACAGACAACACCCACTGCTCTATCCTCATCGATCATGTTTGCCACCTCTTCGAAAAATCCAATCAAGTTAATAAGACCTGCCCTGCCCTGCACAAAGCAATGCTGACTGTCCCTGATTAGGCCATGCTTTTCAAAATATGTACAAATCTATTCCTAGGAATTATTTCCAATCGTTATCCAGCCACCAATTTGAGACTCACTGATCTGTAGCTTTCTGGATCATCCCTGTTTTCCTTCTTGAACAAGAAACAACATTAGCTACTCACCAGTCCTCTGGGACATCTCCACTGGCTAGCAAGAATACCAAAGATCTTAGTCAATGCCCTATCAATCTCTTCTCTTGTCGCTCTCAAGAACCTGTGGTAGATGCCATCAAGCCCTGGCAACTTATCCACATTCATGTTCTTCAAGAGACCCAGTAACTCTTCTTTCTTGATTTCAAAATGCTTTAGCATATTAGCATGCTTTGCACTAATATCACTATCCTCCATATCCTTCTCTTGGGTGAATACTTACACAAAGGATTCATTTAGGATATCACTCATACCCTCTGCCTCCAAGTTATCTCATGTATCCTACCCTCTCCCTAGTTATTCTCTTGTTTTTAAGACATGTATAGAATGCCTTGGGATTCTATCAAACCCTACTTGTCAAGATCATTTGATGGCCCATTCCTGCTCTCCCAGTTCCTTACCTGAGTTCTTTCCTGCTTTTCTTTATATACCTGATGCCATCTATCCAACTTTAGCTTCCTAAACCTGCTTTTTTTTCCCCTTTTGTCTAAGTCAACAACCTTCCTTATTATTGAAGAGTACCTTACCTTGTCATTTTTGCTGTTCTTCCTTCATGGAACATTGCTGTCCTGAGCTCTGCTCAGTATGTCTCTAAATAACTGCCACAGTCATGTGTGGACTTGCCGGATAACAGCTCCTCCTATTAGGACTCCCTAACTCCTGCCTATCTTGAAGTTCCCCTCCAAGCTACATACTGTAGTAATTGGGACAACAGTTACATTCCTCTTTATCGCTATGCAAAAAAACCCCTGAAAGTCCTGCCAATATCGTGGGCCATTCAAACAACAAATACAGTAGCATTTAAAGGAAGCAGATGATCACCATCTTCAAAAGCTTAATTAGAAATAAACAAAAGTGCTGGCAAATAAACTACACTGTCCATCCAACAAGCAATAAAAAAAGTGAGAAAAATGGCACAGCCAGGATCAGAAGTCTAAGCAGAATATCGGAGTTGCCTTTCTTATTCATTAAATTGAATGGAAAATCAATGCAATTTTTGTTTGTCTGCTTGTTATTTTTGAAAGGATACAAACTGTTCAATAACCACCCCCCCCCCCCCCCCCCCCCCTTCTCTCTCTCTCTCTCTCTGCATATGTGCATGCGTGTGTGTGTGTAGGTGTGTGTGTGTGTGTGTGTGTAGGGGTGTGTGTGTGTGTGTGTGTGTGTGTGTGTGTTTTACAGAGAATGTACAAAAATCGAAACAACTGAGAAGGCCATTAGTTCTGGGTAGAAGTCAGTTGACCCAAAATGTTAACTCTGATCTCTCTCCACAGACGCTAAGTTTTCCAAGAAATTTCAGATTTTGTTTTTGATAAGTTGATAAGTTGCCACTTAGGTGTTTCAACAGGTAAGTTACACCAAATTCCGCTTTCTTTTGTTCATGTTTCAATTGTAATGTATCAACAACACTGCTAATCACTGAGCCACCGTGCCGTTGTTTTTGGCTTAAAGAAAATGAGGGACAATTACAGCAATAACTTGAAATTTAAATTTGCTGAAATGCCATCGGAATCTTCAGAAATTAATAGAATTCAATTGCAGATGAAGCAGCTTGAATATGAAAGGGAGTTGAAACAGTTTGAATTATGGTTAAAAGTAAACAAAAGAGAAAAGGAAAGAATTTCCCTAGCAGAATAGAAGAAAAGGAGCGGAAGGCCCTGGGCAGAAGAAAGGGAAAAAAAGAGAGAGAAGAAAAGCAGAAAGGGAGTTCGAAATTCAAAAGTTGGCGATTTGACAGGAAAGTCAACTTAACAGGATGGAGATGATGGTAGACATTAGGCTTAGTGAGGAGAATAGTGAGGATGAGCAAACACATCATAGCCAAAGGCCTAGTGGGGATCTATTTAAAGATATCCAAAATTACCTACATTTGATGAGAAGGATGTAGAAGTCTTTTTCATCTCATTTGAGAAAATGGTTAAACAAATGAAGTGGCAGGTGACCATGTGGGCTTGGTTGATCCAAACTAAGTTGGTAGGTAGAGCTAGTGAGGTATCTACATCACTAACAGAGGAGGTATCTGAGGAGTATGAGGAGGTGAAAAAAGCCATCTTAAGTGCATATGAGCTTTTGCCAGATGCCTGCAGGAATGCTTCAGGAATCCAAGGATGGATCCTGATCAAATGTACATTGGCTTTGAAAGTATCAAACAAAGTAATTTTGGTAGGTGGATAGATCAAACATATGACACTCTTAGGGAGACAATTATTTTGGAGGAGTTCAAAAATTCATTTCCTGAGATAGTGAGAACTCAACTGGAAGAGCAGAGAGTTAAAACGGCAAGATTAGCTGCTGAAATGGCTGGTGATTATGAGTTGGTTCATAAATCAAAGTTTGTCTTCCAATATCAATTTCAATCTAAGAGAGATAGAAATTGGGGAAAAGAGAAATCATCAGGTGGTAAGGTAAATGTATATTCCACTGAAGATAATAAAGATAGCTTACCACAATATAAAAAGGAAACCCATGAAGGGGAAAGAGGATTTAAAAAGCTCAGGTGTTTTCATTGCAATAATGTAGGCCACATGAAGTCACAGTGTTGATTGTTTAGGAAAAGCGCTGGGAAGACAGATGTCAGCAAACAGGATAAGCCAGTGAATTTTGTCAAAGTGGTAAAGGAAAACACAGTGGAGGCTAAAAAGCTTCACCAGAATGTACAACCTGGTCAGACGTTGATTGAGAATAAAGTACCAGATTTTCTTAGATCATTTATTTGCAAAGGTAACATTTATGTGCATAGGCCAGGGTAAGCAGATAAAGAGGCTGCAGTATTAAGATATTTTGTAAAATAAATCTTTCATGAAAAGTGTGCATCAGTGGCTAGACCAGCATTTCTTGCCCATCTCTAATTGCCCAAATGGCAGTTAAGAGTTAACCACATTGCTGTGGGTCTGGAGTCACAAGTAGGCCAGACCAGTTAATGATAGTAGATTGCCTTCCTTAAAGGATATCAGTGAACCGGATGGCTTTACCTGACAATTGACAACGGTTTCATTGTCATTATTAGATTATTTATTCCAAATTATTATTAAATCCAAATTCCACCATCGGCCATGGTAGGATTTGAATCCAGTCCCCAGATAATTACCTGTGAATCTGAATTAATAGTCTAGCCATAATACCACTGGGTCATCGCCTACCCATAAAGAGATACAGGGTCATGTCAATATTTGATGTTGAGAAATAAGGGGAGATGTAATTCAGAAGAACTATTACCAGAACAAAAAGTGATAGTGTGTATAATTCGTGGTGAGACGAGAAGTGCCCCATTATGTCGAGTGAGGTTGGTGTGTCCAATGAAAAGTGACGAAGTGGTCATAGGATTACTGGAGAAACTCTCGGATCCAGGAATACAACTTTTCCTTTGTAATGCTATAACTGGACCACAGCTATGAGCGCTACCTACTGTGTTTGAAAAGCCAGTGGAAAATCAGGCAACTGAGTATTACAGGAAGTATATCCTGGGATTTTTTCCTGACTGCATGATAACAGGATCACAAAGCCACTGCTTGGAACAGGAGGAGAAATAAAAGAATACAGATAAGGAGGTTGAAATACAAATATCAGAGACCATGTTTTATCCAACGGTCGAGAGAAAAGAAAAGTCATGGAGGACATAGTGAATATTTTTATCTCAGAGAAATTAACTGAGTTACAACAGAAAAATGGAAAACTGAAGCAATTGTATCAAAAAAAATACTTCTCAGAAGAAGAATCTGAGTGTATTCCTGAATGCCACCAAATTAAAAATGATGTCTTGATGAGGAAATGGAGACCATCCCATATTTGGGCAGATGAAAAATGGGCAGAAGTTCATTGACTGGTATTACCAGAAGGTTATAGAAAGGAGGCGTTGCAGGTAGTGCATGAATCACCAGGAGGAGGTCTTTTATTTCTTTTCATAGAATCCCTACAGTATGGAAACAGGCCCTTCGGCCCAACAAGGCAACACTGACCCTCAGAGCATCCCACCCATCCCCCTTTAACCCACCTAATTGACACAGCCCTGAGCACTATAGGCAATTTAGCATGGCCAATCCACCTCGCATGCACATCTTTGGACTGTAGGAGGAAAGCAGAGCACCCTGATGAAACCCACACAGCCACGGGGAGAATGTGCAAACTCGACACAGACAGTCACTAAATGGTGGAATCGAAGGCTGG